>CAUYQV010035580.1:0-30306 GCA_963574575.1 Galagoides demidoff | reverse complement strand
GGCAAAGGGGATGTCCCCACTAAGAGACCACCTGTCCTTAGAGCAGGTGAGTAGGTGCATCCCTTGGGAGGAGGGGAGGGGTGTGAACTGTGGGGCAGGCTGCTGCAATGATGTACAAATGTCTTCACCTGAAATCACTGTGGAGAGTAAAATCGAGCTTTTTAACACTGAGTCACAGCTGGGCCCACCTGGCCACAACTGTTTTGTGACCAGAGCAGCTCCCACAAGTGCTCATGCAGAGTGGCTATTTGTGTTCTAGGGGTTAATACTGTCACCACATTGGTGGAAAATAAGAAGGCTCAGCTGGTGGTGATTGCACATGATGTGGATCCCATTGAGGTACGTCTGGCACTGCTTTAGTACTGTGTGTGCTGAACTCAGGGTCTCTGTCCTCTATTAACCTAGAGACCCTGCCTAGAAGATGGGGTAGGTTTAATGCTGAGTCTGGCATGGGGCAGGTGATCAGGACAGTTAGTTGCCAGTTTATTTGAGGACAGTACTGGCAAGGGATTTAACTTGGACTTGGCTCTTGCAATGGTGTGAATCTCTCACTGAATTAATTACCCTGCAAAGTGCAAGTACGTGAGCTTTTAAACCCTGAGCATCACTTTTGTCAGAATGTGGTCCCCAGCTAACACTTTGTTACAGCTGGTTGTCTTCCTGCCTGCCCTGTGTCGGAAGATGGGGGTCCCTTACTGCATTATCAAGGGGAAGGCCAGGCTGGGGCGTCTCGTCCACAGGAAAACCTGCACCACTGTGGCCTTCACGCAGGTTAACTCGTAAGTATGGATTCCAGTTCGCCTAAAGCATCTCTCAGATTTAGAGACTTTGCCAATGATGGTTAAGAATTTCTTCACCTGAATAAACTATGTGGTCACTTTGTATCTGAGGCAAAAGGCCATTTTGAGCTAAAAATGGAGGCATTTCAGCCTTTTAGAAGGGGCACTAAGAGGCCAAAGCCGTGTTTCCTTCCCTTGCTCTGTTAGGGAAGACAAAGGAGCTCTGGCTAAGCTGGTGGAAGCCATCAGGACCAATTACAACGACAGATACGACGAGGTAAGAAGCAAGATGCAGTTTTACACATAGTCGTCATTTTTCCCCCTAAACTGGCTCTTATCCTGTGATAGCCAGATTGGAAAGTAACATGCTTTGAAAGCCTCCAAAAATGACAGGTCAAGCTGAACTGCTGCCTCTTCTGTTTCAGATCCGCCGTCACTGGGGAGGCAATGTCCTGGGTCCGAAGTCTGTGGCTCGCATTGCCAAGCTGGAAAAGGCTAAGGCTAAAGAACTTGCAACTAAACTGGGCTAAATGTACACTGTTGAGTTTTCTGTACATAAAAATAATAAATAATTCAAGCCAACATCTGGAGCATCTTTGGGTTGAAAGCAATTGGATTTGAGGTTGTCAAGTAAATTCTTCTTTTTTTTTTTTTTTTGTAGAGACAGAGTCTCACTTTTTCACCCTTGGTAGAGTGTGGTGGAGTCGCTCCAGCAACCTCCAACTCCTGGGCTTAGGCGATTCTTCTGCCTCAGCCTCCCAAGTAGCTGGGACTACAGGTGCCCGCCACAACGCCCTGCTATTTATTTGTTGTTGCAGTTTGGCCGGGGCTGGTGCCCTACCCACTGAGCCATAGGCACCTCCCATCAAGTAAATTCTTAATCCAGGGGTAGCATCTCCTATTCACAGGGTTCAGAGTCCTCTAATATAATGTAATGTACCTGTCAGTTTTTTGGGGAGGGGAAGGAGTCAGGCTGGGAAAGCATTATTTTGACCAGAACTCATTATAACCTTGAACTCAAGGGATGATTAACAAGTGCACACCACACCACCATTTATTTTTGTAGAGCCAGTCAGGTTTTGACCAAACCATTTTAGAATTTTTGAGACAGGCTTTAAAACCAGGATTTTATAGTCGATCAGTCACCTGTTAAGTCAGGAAGAAGTTAGGGCTCATCAGTGGTGCGTGATCTAGTGTAAGATCAACCTCTTTCGTCTGTTTAGCGACTATGTACAGGGCCAAGTCATCACATGCCAGGTGTCCGATAGAGAAATTTCTTAATCCACAGGTACGAGGTGGCTGCACAGAGTCCGTACCTTGGGTGGAAAGAAATTAAGTGCTAGGCTTGGGCAGTGTTCTGAAGGGGTGGGAACCAGAGGACAGCTGGGACTCACCAGGTAAGGATGTACTGCAGGTGCTCGTTCCTCAGGGTGACTCTAGTCTGCCCTCCAATGGGCCCTCCGGGTACTGTGCTCTCTGCAGAGACAGACTCTTCACAACCTGGTCCTGCCAGTTCCCCAGCAGTGAGGGCTTTCACTTAGGACCTGCCAGCCCCATGTGTGGCCACTTCTCCCCAGAACTTCCATGCAGAATGTCTCTCTGCTAATGTTACCTCCTGACCCACCCCCCACCAAGACGGTAAGGGCTCAAAAGTAACTAGGAAGTCCTTTGACGTTCACAGGGTGGTTGAGTCCAGTCACAACCTACGGAAATTGGCATCAATGAAAATGGGGTCCGCGCCTGTCATCTTGGCCATGGTCTCCAGGTCTCGATAATGCCAATGGTTCTTCTCTGGATTATTCTCGGGGACAAAGGGCTTCCTGGTTTCTGTCAGCCTCACCATCCCAACTAGGTCCACTTCTCCCTCAATCTATGAAGGAAAATGTGAGACTGCTGTGCGGAGACTGAATGACTCCAAAAGCCCTTTTTGAAAGAGGGAAAATGCCCTGTCCCTTACCTGGCCTTTCTGCCGAGTGTCAGGATTCACCTTCCTCCTGGGAACAAACCCCCTATTCACCAGGATTGTGACTCTAGAATAGTGAAATGATGCTGCTTCAGATGGGGAAAGGTTCTTGAACAATGATTATCAACTGATAACTATGGCACCACAGGTTTGGTTTTGTTTTAATTGGAGACAAGAGTCTCATTTTGTTGTCCTTGGTAGAGTGCCATGGCACCACTGCTCATAGCAACCTCAAACTCTTGGCCTCAAGCAATTCTCTCGTCTCAGCTTCCCCTGAGTAACAGACTACTGGTGCCTGCCACAACACTCTGGCTCAGGCTGGTCTTGAACCTGTGAGTTCTGGCAATCTACCTGCCTTGGCCTCCCAGTGTACTAGGATTACAGGTGTGAGCCACCATGCCTTGCCTAGCACCAAGGTTTTTTTTCTTTTTTTTTTTTTTGAAACAGAGCCTCAAACTGTCCCCCTGGGTAGAGTGCTGTGGCATCACAGCTCACAGCAACCTCCAACTCCTGGGTTCAAGTGAGTAGCCTGCCTCAGCCTCCCAAGTAGCTGAGACTAGAGGCGCCCACCACAAAGCCCAGCTATTTTTTGGTTGCAGCTGTTGTTTTGGCGGGCCCGGCTAGGGATTTGAACCTGCCACCTTAGGTGTATATGGCTGGCACCTTAGCCACTTAAGCCACAGGCGCCAAGCCAGCAGCAAGGTTTTTAAGACAGACTTGAGTCAGTGGGAACTGGACCTAGAGGGCCACACTGTGGGAGTCTTCAACTTTTAAGCCCCCCTTGGTTGGTGAGAGCTTCACGCCCTCCCCTTTATTTCCCAGCCTGGTTTAGAGGTTTCTGGTAAATCTTCCCTTCTGCTTTCCTTTTTGTACCCACAGTCTGTGACCAAGTGTCATGGCCAGGGTTCAGATCCCACCTTGCCCTGAACCCCCTCTCAAACAGGGCAGTCCCAGGAACCACCCTGGCACACTTCAGCCTGGTGGTAACAGAATTTAGGGCCCCAGCCTAGGCCTAAAACTCAGGAGACCTGTGGGTTAATGAATAAAAGCCCCACGTATTTTCACTTGTGTGTTCATCCTCTAGTTCCCCAGTTAATTATATGGGTATTCTCATATCTGTTATTTCCTTTGTCTATAATGCTGTCCCATTTCCTGAAGATTTGGACCAAACAGCTCACTGGGGAGCCACCTCCAATTTAACTCCCTCTGGGGAGGGCTGAGTTTCTTCTGCTGTCCCTCATGCTGCACCAGGCTATGTTTTTTTTGAGACAGTCTCATTCTATTGCCCTGGGTAGAGTGCTATGGTATTACAGCAACCTAAAGCTCTTGAGTTCAAGCAATCTTTCCTCCTCAGCCTCCCAAGTAGCAACACAGGTTGACTGTCACAATGCTTGAGTAGAAAAGTAATTTTTCTACTTTTAGTAGAGAACAGGGTCTTGCTCTTGACTTGCTCCTGAGTTCAAATGATCCTCCCACCTTGGCCTCCCAGAGTGCTGGAATTCTGCAATCAGTTTCCGCTTCCATTTCTGATGCTGGACCTATAGGCATGAGCCACTGTGGCAGCCCCACCACAAGCAATTAGTGGGTGGGGCACTGGGTAATTTCCTCAGAGCTAAACACACATAAGTCAGGTGAACTAAGAAGGTAGCTCACTCAGGGTCACACTTAGCAATTCCCCACTCTACAAAGGACTGAACCTTTCTTGGTATCTTGGAGTCCCCAAGGTTTCACCCCTGGGGTGAGAAAGGAAATTGTGGTAATTAGTACACCTGACTGCAACCTCCAGGGTGGCTCCCCCACGTGGCTGACTCACCCCAGGTCAGTGCAATGGAAGGGAGTGATGACATAGGCCCCACTCTCAGCTGAGGAGGAGATTCGACCAGCCTCTCGAGCCTCCCGGGCAGGGTCTACCATGGTCCGAGGCATCATGTAGAGCTCCTTGGAGTGGTCAAAATGCCCTCTGACTCTTACTGGCCTATACTCCAGCGCCTTCAGTTCCATTGGGCTGCACAGAGAAGAACAGTGGCTGAAGGAGGTCTGACTGAAAAATCCCCCGATGGGCCACACACTACAAAGCCCACTGGGACCAGATGGGTAACACGGGAAGGTGAAGGGCAGGCTTAGAAGTCTGTGCAATTGGAGGGCATGCCCTCTGAAGGGTCTATAGCCCCAGCCCTTTGATGCCATGTAGGAATATGGATGTGTACTACTAGAATCCAGTTTTTCAAAAGCAGTTAAAAATGTGGACTCCTGTACAAATACTAAAATTAATAAAATATCTGAGCTAACGCTATTTCCGCAAGCCAAATACAGCACATGGTTTGCTACCTGAATGAAAAACTGTTGAATGTACCTCTCTCTCTGGGTCAGTGCTTTTGAATAAGTGGAAGAGGGCAGTAGATTGTCTGGGCCCTTTTCTAAATATTGCTGTCACATGGAAACTTATGTCACCAGTCCTCTGCCACAGCTAAGAATCACCACAGTACAGGGTCATTGGCCCTATGAGAGAATCCCTCAAATACAGTGAACTTTTTAAAAAAAAGGGTGATAACCAGGATCAAAAATAAGATTTTTCTACTAATGTCAAGGGACCTCATGTAGCTTCACAAAGGCAGTAAGGGGTCAACAGCAAGCCTAGCGGGATAACTCATCTTCAAGGAAGTGACTTTGACAAAGGTACCGTCAAGAGGGGCCAGCTGAAGCCAGGCCCACTGTGGATCTCAAATAAGATGGGGCCCAGGTGGGCACCCACACTCACTCTGTTGGCAGAGGGATGGGCTCCGCCAGAACTCTAGACTCTAATTCTGCGATCAGTTTCAGCTTCCAATTCCGACGCTGGACCTACGGAAACAGCATAAGGCAGAGTAGGTAAGAGCAGGGTCCAGGGTTTGAAGTCATCCAAGCCAAATTCCAATCTTTACCTGCCACGTCCCCAAGCCAAAGGCAGTCACAGGAATGAGAAGCAGGAACCACTGGAGAAAGGAGTCCTCTTCCACTTTTGTGGCAGGTGCTTCTGCTGCAGAACTGCCACATCTGCTTGGCCTCCAGGCCACTCCTGAAGAAAGTTTCAAAACATGGGGCAAGGGGTCCGAAGCCCTAGACCAAACAGAACTTAGCAGCCATTTTCACAAGAAGACTCCACCAACATTGCCTGAGACATGGTACAGGAGTGAACAGACCAAACCCTGCTGCATGGAGCCAAAATGAAGAACCTGCCTGTGTCCAGCCCAGCGCCTAACCCTGGCCCGAATAGGGGAACACGGCATAAACTCAGTAGATGTTTGAAGACTGAATAAACGAGATCTAGGGCTTTGTGCTGGCTTGGCCACCAACCATGCATGACCCAGGGTAACTCAGGTAACCAACTCATGCCTCTTTATTTCAGAATATGCTAAGATGTATTCTATTGCTTTAAGATGCATGGTATTCACTCAGTCTGTCATTTACTCAAAAAGTAAGTAAGCAGCTTAGGCATGTACTGCTGGCTTTGTGCTATTCAGGGAAAGATGATATCAGCTCAGGGTAGTGGCTCAGAGCTCCTACCAGCTTTTTTTCTTCGCTGCTCATCATGCACGCACAGAGTCCTGGCAGTGGAAAGGAACACGGGCCGAGTGGCTGGAGCCAGGCTTACAGAATACCCTTCATTTGTGCCGGGCGTCTACTCAAAGCAAAATATCCTTTGCCGTGCACTGAAAGGAGACATGTGAGTGCGGCAGCCAGGCGCGCTTTACTCTGGATTCCCAGAGTCCTGCGTGTCCATCCTGGGTCGGTCACTCATCAGCTGGACTAGACGCTGGGAATTCGGCATTGGACCCTTTCCCGCGCGGGGACTACGGGAGAGCAGCGCGCTGAGCGGCGCTCGGGGCACAGCCTAAGGCCATCAAAGGCAAGTGAAGTGCAACGTCACTCCGCTACTCTCCGGGGAGCCTAGGCCCAGCCGCGGCCGCAGCTTCACTTCAACCCCACAACCCCTTCGCCGGGGCGGAAGGCAGGTGCTCTTCACCGGCGGCAAGATCACGGCGCAGCCCGAGTCTCCTCACCTGGGCGAGGGAGAACCCCAAGGACGCTCCTCCAGGCAGCGCGGGCCGGGGCCTGCGAGAGGGACAGGCTGGCTGGCTGAGTGCCCTCCCGTCCCCGTGCCGCGCCCGCCCCTCCCGCCCAGCCGGGCCCCGCGCTCACCTGCCCAGCACACGCGAACCGCAGCCCCAGTCGCAGCGCCGCCGTCGCCGCCATCGCATCCCGGCCCGCGGGCGTTTCCGGAGCGCGGGACGCTTCTGCTTCCGGGGCGCCGCCCAGCCCCGCCCTCAGCTCCACACGGTGGGAGCGGCGTCCCGAGAGCTACCCGGCCATGAGCGAACCCGAGGCCGACGTGCGGGCCTTCCTGCGCCAGCACCCGAGCCTGCGGCTGCAGCCGGGCGCCCTCAAGGTCCGTGCCGAGGCGGGGACACGCGGGGTAGGGTGCGTGGGGCGCGAGGGGGGAGGGGAAGGGCGGCCCCCGACCGCCTGTCAACCCGCAGGTAAGGTGCTCGCTGACCGGCCACGAGCTGCCCTGCCGCCTGCCCGAGCTCCAGGTCTACACCCGCGGCAAGAAGTACCAGCGGCTAATCCGCGCTTCCGCGGCCTTCGACTACGCCGAGTTTGAGCCGCATATCGTGCCCAGCACCAAGAACCCGTAGGTGGCCGCGGTGGGGCGGCGGAGTCAGGACACAGGACAGCTCCTTGGACCCCGCTGCCCCAGCCCCTCCGGAAAACTCAGGGGCGACCTCCAGAGCATGTGCAGGGGGTGCATTGAGGAGCCCTGGGATCCAGGCTGCGGTGACCTGGTGCAGTGTGGGGCACATGAGGGAGGTGTGATCCGGGCCAGGTTCTCATCATTGCCTCGGAAGGGACCTTTGATTTAGGTGACGGTGTAGGGTTGACGGTCATCTCAGCCTGGAGATGGGGTGGTGAGTGCTCCCATGCGCTGAGTTTTGTCAGGCTGAGTGTACCACTCTGAGTTAAGTCATCTTGGGAGTAATGCGTGAGCCTGGCTGTGCCAATTTTTCAGGTAAACTCTGAGCAGCCACAGTCAGCCTAGGTCTGCAGCTCCCTGCCCTGGTTGTAGAGTGGAATTGCTTGGGGAGCTTTAAAACTCCTGAAGTCCAGGCCACATATCGCCCTTGCCCTCCCTAAGGGGTGCTTCCTTGTCTGCGGGAGGAGCTTTCTAAGTGCTGTCATGCTCTGGTCTGGGTCCTTGCTGTAACTGCCCATACCAACCTAGGTCTCCCTGCCCTGTAGGCACCAGTTGTTTTGCAAACTCACCCTGCGGCACATCAATAAGTCCCCTGAGCACGTGCTCAGGCATACCCAGGGCCAGCGGTACCAGAAGGCGCTACGGAAATGTAAGTCCCTCCATCAGAGCACACAGGCATATGGGGAGTGTTCCTTGAAGACAGAAGAGGTGTCTTAGTCATCCTTTAGTGCCACTTAGCTCCCAGCATGATGAAGAGAGGGACAGTGACCCCTGATCTCTTGGAGCTTTCAGTATAGACAGGTGCACAGCCAGAAGCGGGCACAGGAGCTATTGTATATTTTGACAAATGTAGATGTAATTGCAGGAGTCTGCAGTAGGGGCATGAGGGAACCACACACTTCAGGCAGAGGCCAGTGTCTGCAGAGTGCAGAGAGCTCAGGCAAAAGGTGCTTGGCTGTGGGACGCTCCGTGTGTGGGTAGACCAGACCACAGAGGCCTTGTAGGCCATGGCCAGGAGCATGTGCAGGGGGTGCACTGAGACAGTCAGAATGGGAACTGGCTACAATGTCACCCCAGAGAAGGTGGTAACTGGAAGGAGGAGCAGATCCAGAGGTGACAACTGCTTGGGGACAAGAACCAGATTGGGACTGAAGGATAGAAGAAAGAAGCGTCCCATGCACTTTGTGTTTTTGGCTACAACTGGGGAGCACATGAGGGCCTCCATAAGGCAGGAGAAGGAGTCTGAAGAGCAGGTTTTGTGAGGGATTACAAGTTTGAGTTGTGTCGGGAGGGTGGAGATTGAGAACGTGAGCCCTATGCTCAGATGGCATGAATCCTTGCTCTACAGAGATAGGTGAGCTCACCTGCCAGCATACAGAGGGGAGCCCAGAGAGAAGAGGCTGAGAACAGAGCAGTGACTGAGATTCGACAGTGTGGAAGCCCCTGACAACCTTGGCAAAGGCACTCGAGGGGTGGTGTGGATGAAGCCGGGAAGGCAGAGGCTGGAGGGGTGCGGTTGGAAGGAGCCTTTTGAGTTAGGCAGGGGAGATGTGGGAGGGTGATGTCCATCTTGCCCCCACTGGGGGGCAGATCCAGGTCAGTTTGAGGTGGAATGGCATGTCCATCAGCTGTGCCTCAGGAGGACAAGCAGGCCTGGTGGCAAAACAGGCACCTCACATAGGCCACTAGAACAGTGGCTCTCAGCCTATGAGTCGCGACCCCTTTAGGGGTTGAACGACCCTTTCACCTAAGACCATCCTGCATATCAGATATTTACATTACGATTCATAACAGTAGCAAAATTACAGATGAAGTAGCAACGAAAATAATTTTATGGCTAGGGATCACCACAACATGAGGAACTGTATTAAAGGGTCGCGGCATTAGGAAGGTTGAGAACCACTGCTCTAGACACAAGGGCCCCACCTGGCCTTGGCCTTGCTCCAGTCTGTGTTCAGCTGCTTAGGGGTGAGCAGGAAGTGCTAGATTGGAGGAGGAGGTCCCACAAGTGGGAGTGGGTTTGATGATGGACCGTGGAGCCTAGATGGGACTAGGGGTGGTGAGGCCCCTTCAGGGCAGTGGTCTGGATCAGTCAACATGGCCATGAGGGGACCTGCAAGCTCCAGTGCTGGCGAGGCTACTGTGGCCATGGGAGTAGGTGCCAGAGATAACAGTGACATCAGAGCCAGGGCCCAGCATGGCGTGTCTAGCCCATGAGGAATGATGGTGGGACATCATGGCCTACACCAGAGAAAGCCTTGCTGGGCTGGAGGGCATTCCCCAGGATCTCTGTAGTCCATGAGGGGACAGTGATGGTGACCCCAGTGAGGCCCTTCTCAACTTCCCATCCTAAGCTAAGGGCCAGGTAGCTACTACCTCTGAGATCCATAGTCCTGGACAAGTTTCCAGCCGACTTCAGTCTGCTAGGGACTTAGACTTACTGAGGCTTGCCTGTCTTGGGCTTGCTTTGTGCCCTCCCAGCTACCACGTCATATAGTCCAGCTGGACAAGTAGTTGCAGCCCAGTGGACAAGTGCCATCTTTTTTTTTTTTTTTTTGAGACGAGTCTCACTATGTCACCCTCTGTGGAGTGCGGTGGTGTCACAGCTCACAGCAACCTCCAACTCTTGGGCCTAAGTGATTCTCTTGCCTCAGCCTCCCAGGTAGCTGGGACTACTGACACCCACCACAATGCCTGGCTATTTTTTGGTTGTAGTTGTCATTATTGTTTGGCTGGGTTCAAACCCGCCAGCTCCAGTGTATGGCTGGTGCCCTAGCTGCTGAGCTATAGGTGCCAAGCCAAGCACTATCTTCTTGCCCACACCGACGGCACAGCACAGCACAGCCCTCCAGGTTTGCTGGAGCCCCAGAAGGTGGGCCCTGGGGTTCTGGGTGCATGCTGGCTTCTCTCCCAGATGAAGAGTGTCAGAAGCAAGGGCTGGAGTTTGTCCCTGCCTGTCTGCTACACGGGAGGAAGAAAAGGAGGGAAGACCAGAGGGACGGAGAAGGGAGGCTGCGCCCAAGAGAAGCCTTCTGGGAGCCCACATCCAGTGATGATGGGGGTGCCCTGAGTGATGACAGCATGACAGACCTGTACCCACGTAAGCGGGACCAGCCCCATCGCCCTGTCCCCTCCCGCCGTGTGTTGTTGACACCTCTGCACAGAACCTTAAGCTGTGTCCTCTGGTCTTTATAGCTGAGCTATTCACCAGGAAAGACATGGGAGGGACTGAGAACAGGGACGGCACTGACATTTTGACAGTTGAAGAGGACGAGAAGCCTAGGCCCCCATGTGAGAAGAGTGCTGGCACCCACAAGGAGATGGAAGGGGCCCAGAAGCGTCGGAAGGTGAGCCATAACCTCTAGGCTGCTAGCCCAGCAGCAAAGATGGTTTTCAATTTTGTAAAAACAAAAAAATTGAACTTTTTCATGAAGTTCCCAACATGTCCAATAGAAGCCAAGCCAAGGCTACTTGGTGGGGTGGTCACGTGTGCCGCCCATTGCTTCCTTGTAGACGTTGGGCTCCTTGAACTGAGTCAGGACCCTGCCCCCACCTCAAGCTGTGACTGGCATGGACCCTAGAAGAGGGGACCTGATTGCTGGGCATCACCTCTGCCTTTGTCATTGCGGGTGGGCAGGTGGGCCAGGCACCCTGCTCTTCCACAGTGTGCCCCTCCTGCAGCTGGGAGGGGACCCAGGGTATTTTCACACTAATGCCAGCTATCTTCTGGCTGGGGGAGCCCTGGGCTTGTAGAGCCCCTCCCATGGGGTTAGAAAGGCTCCAGTAATTGGAATTTTCTGTTCATGCTACAGAAGCAGCCGGGCAACCTGAAAAAGAAGTTCAAGAGTCATCACCGAAAACCTAAGAGCTTTGGCTCTTTTAAACCGTCAGGTTAATAAAAGGTGCTGAGAACCTCAGCCCCTCCTCGGGTACACGTGTCTTCTGACCTATGGGGTATTTGTCTCAGGACACTGGCTGTGCCCCATGGTAGGGCTGCTTGGCAGATAGTGGGGTCCTGTCAACCACAGCCCAGAAACAGCAGAGACTCCAAGGAGTGGGCCTTCACAAAAGCCTGAAGAATGACCTTGCCCACTGCAGCGTCCGAAGGAGAGCCCTGGCCAGCCCAGCGGGGCAACCCCATAGCATCACACTGCATACGACAAATGCCATTATTTATTTTGATGTGCTTCCAAAATTCAGAACGTTTTCAAACACAACTAAGATATAAAATACAGCATAAAATGAGATTTAGATCTGTTTCCCACATAAAGCAAAAAACTTTTCAAAAATTGTTTTGCCAGACCAATTGGTAGGTCACACTTTCCTCCTCCCGGCAAAGGCGCCCATCCCAGGCATTGGCCTGCTCAGGGCTGGGAAAACAGGCTCTGCACGGGGCACGGGAGCTGCTGGGGTCAACCTGGTTTCCACCACCCAACCAAACAACACTGGCTGCAGGGAAATAGACTCAGCAGTGTGATGTGATGGCCATCACCCTGCATTAACAGGAGGTGGGTGTGGACCAGGAGATGCCCCTGCCAAGTTTGAGACATTGAGTTAGAAGCCACTCTGTGCAGTAAGCATCTGAATGACAAGGAAAAACAAACTCCTGTGTCCTGAAACCATTGCTTGATCTTATAAATACTAGGAGACAGAGAAGTGGGCCCTACAGGGGGATTTAGAAACATCTTGAGACAAGCTTGGCTGGGACACAAAGCACACTGAGGTGGTGCCCTCAGGGTACATGGGTCTGGGTGCAGGCCGGTAGGGATCCCAGCAGCACTGGTGGGCAGAAGTGGCCTCACTGTCTACACAGCCAGTGGGTGAGCCATGTGAGAACCTGGAGCCTGGTTGGGATAACCACAGCCAGCCTGTCTCCAGACGGACATAGGGACCACAGAGAGATTCTGACTGCCCCTAGTGGCATTCACGGTGTAGATGAGCAAGGAACAAGCAATTAAACCCCCGAAAAAAGAGGAACACAGTATAAGGCAATGTTAGAAAACTTTAAATACAGGATCAAGATCAAATCAGTAAGGCATCACAAATTGTGAAAAGTAATTTTGGCTGCATTCAGCATAGCAAATGGACACGGTCTGAGCAGGCAATAACCTTCTGAGAGTGTGGAGCTGCCCCCAGGGCAAGTGTAGCTAGGTACAGGCCCCAGATGTCAGCGTGAGGTAACAGGGCTCCAGTGTGGAGGGGCCCAGCCAGGTTGTGCCGCCCTGGGCAGGTCCTGTCCTCCTGCATGGCCTCCCCACTACTGGGCTCCAGGTGGCCAGCAGCAGCTGCCCTGAGGAGTTCTAACCCCTCATCCCTGCCTCAAAGCACTAAAGCATCCAGGGTGTTGCCAGGCTAGGACTTGGCGATCAGAGCTGGTTTTCCAATTGATGACTATCCAGAAACTGCAGCTCCCGTGGCCCTCTACTGCTGCCTTGCTCTGGGACTGTGACTCCCCAAATATTGTCACTGTTTCTATACAGGTGTTTAACTGTGTCTGGTACTTGGCTGAACCATCCAAAATAATTTAGTAGTTTGAGCTAAAAATGTAAACTTAAAAAGAGGGAGACTGATTTGAATGATACACAAATGTGTCTGCTCACAGTATAGCTTGAAGGCCTCCTCCCCTACCTAAAAAACCCTCAAAAATAGGACTGAGAGGCCACAACCAGCGAAGCTGTTCACTCCAAAAGTCTGGGGGAGGGGACCAGCTGGCCAACACAAAGCAGCCCGATGCCAGACTGCAGCTTCGGAAGGGATTTAGGATCTATTTCCAGGTGTCTCTGCAAATAAAGTTCTCAAAACATCTTTGCCTTTACCAAGGAAGGGGAGGGAAGAGGATACATAAATGCTGGCAGTTTTGTTGAATCCACCCTGAACCAGTCCTCGATGGCCATAGGTCTTAGCCAGACAGGGCAGGGACTTGTTACTGTTACCACTCTTTCTTTTTCTCATCCATGGAGACACCCCCAGGGCCCAGGGCCACCACCAGGAGCAAGCCCCCGATCACTGACATGGTCTGGAAGAAGTCGTACTTTAGGAAGTCATGCATAGGCTTATAGACTGGAATGGTCCAGAAGGCGTTGAAATACACGTTGATGGCAAACAGCCAGACGACAAGAGTCAAAGCAGCCAGCTTGGTTTTAAAACCAATGGCCACTAAAATCATCAGAGCTGTGCCCACGATGTTCTGGACAATCTGCATGGGTTGAAAGATAGGAAACTCAAAATAAATGTGAGGGAAAAAGAGATACTTGAGATTCTTTTGCCTCAGCCTCCCAAGTAGCTGGGACTACAAGCGCCCACCGCAACGCCCAGCCATTTTTTGGTTGTAGTTGTCATTGCTGTTTTGGCAGGCCAGGCCGGATTCGAACCCGCCAGCTCTGGCACTGAGCCCCAACTGCCTCTTATCACTAAAGTATCTGCACCAGGTTGATGCAGCTGCTGCTAAGAGATGGCAGGTGGAGACAGGAGCAGGCAGGGCAGGCGGTAGGTAAAGCAACCTCTCCAAAGCGTGAAGGATGTGGGAAGAGTCGAAGAAAGTCTCTACCTGTTACAAGCCACTTGCCCTCAACAAATCTCTAATCTACAGCCAAATTCCCAGGTGCCTCTTGGCCCACCAGGCCATTCACACCAGAAACGCCCTCCCCTCTCATGGCACCAGGAGTCCTCCTGGGCACCTTGCCTGGCCAGGGCTCTCAGTCAGCTCCTGGAGGACTCTGTGCCCCGACACGTGGCACATGGGAAGCACTGGACAAAGGTGGGACTAGCAAGGAAAAAAACACAAGACACTACACAGACGGCCTCAGCAACAGTGAGAGGACCAGAGCACTGGACACAGGACCCCAGGTCAGGGAGGGTCCAGACTTAATTTGCTAGAAAGGCAGCTTCTTGGCACACAACAGAGATGACAGTCTTTGGATCAGAGGAACTTGCTCCCTCTTAACAGTTCCCCAGGCTACATTAGCGCACAGCCAAGGCGCAATGGCAGGATGGGGAGGCAGCCGGTACTCACAGAGAAGAGGCTGGCGTCGAAATGCAGCAGTGTCATGAACATCAGGACAAGCAGGACCCTGCCTCCCAGCTGCATGTACTGCTTCGGGGAGCTCTCTCGCATGGTGGGGACTCCCGCGAACATGCTCTTCCCTTCAGAACGGGACTCTGCCAGGAGCAGCAACAAGCCGCCTCCCAGGGCCAGGTTCCTGAGGAATGGAAATGGCAGCCAGAGCTCAGCAGGCATCTGTCCATCAGAGCAGATCCAGGGAGATCCAGGGGCGAGCATAGGACGGGTCCCTCCTTCCCTTTCTCCAGACTAGCCCTCTGCTGACAGGCACGCCAGTACAGGGGCCTGGCACTGGCGTTAAACAGATGTAAAATCTATTTTTTTGAGACAGAGTCTCACTATGTCGCCCTCAGAAGAATGCTGTGGTGTCACAGCTCACAGCAACCTCTAACTCCTGGGCTTAACCGATTCTCTTGCCTTAGCCTCCCAAGTAGCTGGGACTACAGGTGCCTGCCACAACATCTGGCTATTTTTTGTTACAGTTGTCGTTGTTTAGCAGGCCCAGGCCAGGTTTGAACCCACCACCTTTGGTGTATGTGGCGGGCACCAAACCATTGATGTAAAATCTTACACAGCCCAAGAAACAGAGGTGTCTTTACAACTAACAGTAATGGCATATATGCAGGACCAAGCCCTCTCATGGCTTCACTGCTGGGCCAGCCGGGTCCCCATAAGCAGGTCACTGCTTCACTCCCACTACTATTCTAGGGCCTCCGGACTGCGCTGTCCACAACAGAACCTGAGCCTCAGAGGCTCAGCTTAGACCCGAGGAAGCTGACTCCAACTGACAGCTACAGAGCTTTGGGCTGCAGACTCAGGATTCCTTAACTGAAGTGCCTGGGACCAAGCATTTCAGAATTGTTTGCATTTTAGAATATTCATGTCCCATTATTTACCAGCTGAGCATCCCAGATCTGAATACCCAAACTGTGAAACGCTTCAACAAGCACTTCCTCTGAGTGACACGCTGGCAGTCAAAAATCTTCAGATTTTAGAGCATTTGGGATGCTCACCCTGCACAAGAAGAAAACACTAAAATAACCAGCCAGAGCACACATACCTCATCAGAAACTTCAAGTCCCATAAAATGCTGTAGGCAATCGTCTGTGGGGGACGAAGAAGAGATATGAGTCTCAGCATTTTCTTTCTTTCTTTTTTTTTTTTTTTTAGCCTAATCACAAGTTTATTGAAATAATCAGATAATATAACAAATTGCGCAGGACTTGACATAGTAATTACACAGTAACTACTTCTATTATCGAGTCACCAAGAGCCTGGCACAATATTGTAGAATGGTTAAGTTCTCAGGCCAGCATATGAGTCTGTATTTACTCCTAAGTAAAATAAGAATTCCAACTTCCATAGAATAGTGCTATATGGTGAGACAGGAGATCAACCCCTCTACCTCTAAATTTAGGGAGTTATCTTAGTGTCTACCTATTGTGTTAGAAAGTCTTGCTTCATCTGCTTACGGAAACCATGGTACAGCCTGGGTATGCACAAACTATAAACATAAGGATATTAAGGAAAATTAATTGCTGAAGTTACCACCAGAGGTTCTAGACAATGTAAATCCCCGGTAATCGTTTTTGCTGTGACAAGACTTCCCAAATACTTTGCTTAAATCTACTATGTCCCAAGAAATAAGTCTTGGGAGGATGGAATTTCTAAATTCAGGTAGTTTTCTGGATAAAGTATTTGCTACTTTTTATTAATAGAAAATAATCCATTGTGTAGATTTTGTTTACTCATTTTGATTATTGCTCATGGGTTGATTTGGGTTGTTTCCACATTTTGACTTTTATGAATAACACTTCGTGGAAGAGTCTCAAATTTTCAAGTCCACAAAGTTAGTAACAGCATTAGGTAGGTTTTCCAGTATGAGAGGGAATAGAAAACATACTAAAAAACATTTTAGTACCCTGAGGCTCCAAGTTCAGATATTTGGTTCAGTATTTCTCAGAATGTGGTAACAGGTCCTTGGTCCTTTTTTTTTTTTTTTTTTTGGTAGAGACAGCGTCTCACTTTACTGCCCTTGGTAGAGTGCCATGGCGTCACAGCTTACAGCAACCTCAAACTCCTGGGCTTAGGTGATTCTCTTGCCTCAGCCTCAGTCCCCGAGTAGCTGGGACTACAGGTGCCCACCACAATGTCCGGCTATTTTTTTGTTGCAGTTTGGCTGGGGCTGGGTTTGAACCCGCCACCCTTGGTACATGGGGCCAGTGCCCTACCCACTGAGCCTCAGGCACCGCCTGCCCTTGGTCCTTTTTAACAAGCACTTGTCTGTTTAGTCATCAGAGTTGTGCCCATGATGCTCCAGAGAACCAGGTGACTGTGACACTGACATGGACTAAAACACCCTGTTTTCAGCATTCCTTCTGAGTGGCCAGGCTTGCACTTCATGAAGTGATAGTGCCCTGGCTACAGCTCGTGATGTCCCTTGTCACAGGAATCTCAGGAATGTAGCAAAAGATGGGCCAGTATCCAAAGATACCACTTGCAAGGGGACCATCCTCTATGGCCCTGCATGGCTGTCTGGTTCTCTTGAGCTTGCTATGAGCAAAATCCAACGATTTCCCCAGAAGAGAAAGGAGTTACAGGCAGTCAGAGACACCCACAGGGCCAAGGTGAATGATGCTGACCCCTCAAAAATGGCTCTCCAGGAGCTCTGCTCCACCAGAGCAAATGAAAGTTAATTCCCTGCTGTGCACCGCCCATCCCTGCAGTGCTGAGATCCCAACATGAGACCCTCCTGTACCCCATGTACCTGCAGAGCTATGATTCCAAAAAGCCCGAAGCAGGCGTACTGCACACAGTTCCTGCTCAACACCAGGACACAGCCAGCTGGAGAGGAGAAGAGCCAGGGTTAGGGGGACTGCAGCCAGGTCCCAGGCAAGGAGACACTATCATGGCACACTGCCACCTCACCTGGCCCTCTAGTCTAGCTGCAGCCAAACCACCTACCCAAGTGAAAAGCAACTTCTGGGAGAAGTAACAATAGGCAAGAACATGTGATGAGTTAACTGGACTTCACTAATCAAACCACGAGTCTGGAAGGCAGCTCCCTTGCAACTGACTGCCCTACTGTGGGGAGCTCCAGAACAGGCAAGTCCCTTTCTCACCCCATGAGGCACAAGGGA
The DNA here is from genome assembly GCA_963574575.1 of Galagoides demidoff. Taxonomy (NCBI): domain Eukaryota; kingdom Metazoa; phylum Chordata; class Mammalia; order Primates; family Galagidae; genus Galagoides; species Galagoides demidoff. The sequence continues at coordinate 12,632 of CAUYQV010035580.1, read as the reverse complement.
GGGCAGAAGAGGCCCTGAGGAGCTTCCATCTGGCCAAGCGCCATCCGTCCTCCATTTACCTACATCCCGCCAGCTGTTCTAGACACTGCCTCCACCAGCCTTAGCTTCCCTTAGGCCCTCCCCAACAACCCAGTCCCTCTGTGCCCTGCTCTGGAGCTTGGGCAGGTGCTACTTCCTAAGCCCTAAAGCAATGAGCCCAGGACTGCAGCAGGCAGAGCGTCCACATGAATGCTCGAGAACTGAACCCCAGCCCGGCATGCCAAGCTGGGGGTGAGGGAGAGCCTCCTGTTCACACGCACTCAGCTGTCCGAGCAGGTTGAGGAACACGAAGGAGGAGGCCAGCAGGTAGCCGCAGCTCCAGGTGGTGTCGATGTAGTCGCGCTGCTCGCTCCACTGGAACCACATGCGGATGCCGTCCTCCAGGAAGGTGCTGATCAGGCAGAGGCGCGCCACGTGCGGCAGGTACTGCTTCGTGACTCGGAGGAACTGCAGAGCCACAGAAACTGGGGGTGAGGGCGCTGTGGCGGGGGGCACAGACCCAGCCAGGCACCAAATCTAGCCAGGCTTGTATGGAGACAGGGCACTAAGGAGGGAAAGTGCTGCAGAAGGGAGGGCTCTCGTCAGACCCAGGGCGGCCCCCAAGCACCACCCTGTAAGTCTGCACACATGCGACAACCCAAGCATTGGTCCCAGAGATGAACAACCCGGCACCGGGCCCGCATGGCATGGGCCCCCTTTCACTGTGACCTGCTTCAATGCTGCAGAAGGCAGGCAGGCCTGGGTGGCAGCTATAGTCACCAGGGGTAGAACTGCCACAAGGCACAAAGCTGCTCTTCTCAAGAAAAGCAGAAACAAGTTCCATCACAGAATGACTTCTGAAAAGGTCCCTAGAGGTCATCTGGTCCAGTTTCTCCACCTCAGTACTGGTGGCTCTGGGCTGGCCTTCTGTGTGTGGCTGTCCCAGGCACTGCAGGTGTGGAACCACATGCCTGGCCTCTGCCCACTCTGGCTATGGTGACAGCCCCTGTTGTGGCACCACAGTATCAGCCACCATAGCCACACATCCCCACTGCTATAGCACAATCCCTGTGCTACAAAGGGGCAAACTAAGCCTGGGAGTAAGGGGTCCCCAGGCTGCTCTGATGGTATAATGCTGTGACTTGACCCTAGCCTGTTGGTCACTCATGGGGAAGGGCGAGGTCTGGAACTCCAGCTTCCCAATGCCACCCCAAACCCTCCAGACAGAACCAGGTTCAGGGGCCTGGAGGACCTCAAGGTTGGGCAAACAGTAAGCTTGCACTTGTATAGTTATCCAAAGTCTCCAGTGTAGCAGGGAAAAGCTCCAGGCTCTGAAGAACACAGTACAGTCACAACTAAAGCTGGCATGGCCCAGCCTGAACATGCCTCAGTCCCCAGGATGTGTGACAATTTTAAGATATGGAACCGGAGGCGCACATGGTGGTGGTGGGCACCTGTGATCCTAGCTACTTGGGAGGCTGAGGTGGGAGGATGGCTTGAGCCCAGCCTGGACAATAGGGTTGAAACGCCATCTCTAAAAATAAACATAAGGCTCAGTGCATGTAGCTCAAGCAGCTAAGGCGCCAGCCGCATATACCAGAGTTGGCAGGTTTGAATCCAGCCCGGACCTGGCAAACGATGACAACTACAACCAAAAAATAAAAAAATGGCTAAACATTGTGGCGGGCCCCTATAGTCCCAGCTACATGGGAGGCTGAGGCAAGAGAATTGCTTAGGCCCAGGAGTTGGAGGTTGCTGTGAGCTGTGACGCCACCGCACTCTACCCAGGGTGACAGCTTGAGGGTCTGTCTCAAAAAATAAATAAATAAAAAGAAACATGAAATTGGTATGACTAATGGCTAGAAAGCTCTGCGATTTTTATTGTTTTTTTTTAAAGCCTATATAACCCAAAGCAAATTAAAAACCCATTAAAGTCAGAACAACATTGTAAGACCCAATCTACAGAAAAACTAGTGGTCCCGTCCCACAGTGGTTATGGTGCCAGCCACATACCCTGAGGCTGGTGGGTTCGAACCCAGTCAGGGCCAGCTAAACTACAATTACAACTACAACAAAAAATAGCTGGGCGTTCTGGCGGGTGCCTGTAGTCCTAGCTACTTGGGAGGCTGAGGCAAGAGAATTGCTTAAGCCCAAGAGTTAGAGGTTGCTGTGAGCTGTGATGCCATGGCAAATGAGACTCTGTCTTAAAAAAACAAATTAAAAAAAGAGGGTGGTGCCTGTGTCTCAGTGAGTAGAGCGCTGGCCCCATATTCTGAGGGTGGTGGGTTTGAACCTGGTCCCAGCCAAACTAGAACAAAAAAACAGCTGGGCATTGTGGCGGGCGCCTGTAGTCCCAGCTACTTGTGAGGCTGAGGAAGAGAATTGCCTAAGCCCAAGATTTGGAGGTTGCTGTGAGCTGTGACACCACAGCCCTCTACTGAGGGCGACAAAGTAAGACTGTCTCAAAAAAAAAGAAAGAAAAGCTAGCTGGGTATTGTGTGCCCACTTGTAGTCCCAGGTACTTGGAGGCTGAAGCAGGAGGATTGCTTAAGCCTGGGAATCTGAGGTTGCAGTGAGCTACCATGATGAATAACTGTAGCAAAAATGTGTGTAAAGTAATTCTCAAAGGTCAAAGGGACAAATACATTTATGACTTCCTTCTCTCTCTTCCATGTGGTGTCATTTATGACGGCTAGATTAGGAGACCAACATGCACTGCTGAATGCCAGGTACAAATGTCACGCAGGTTCACCTCGTGCCTTTCTCTCTCATCACCATTCACAATCTGCACAGAGTGGAAGAAATCTCAGGAGAAAGATCAGGGACCCACCCACCGGAGTGACGTGTCAAGAGGCCAGGTCTAAAGGGCACACTTGAGTCTGACCCCACCATGGGACAGGTGAGCCGGTGTTGGCCACACAGGCCCTCATAGTGCCAACTGACCTACCTGGGGGGTAAGTGACAGTGTCCAGAGCAGTGTGCCTCCCTGTTTAGCACTTGCTGACTCAGAGTCCCGGATGCTGCTGGAGCACCCGTCTCAGCTATCAGGCACCTGGTGGGAGGTTCAGATCCCCTTCAGCCTGTCAGTGGGGCCCTAGACCAGTCACTTGAGCTCCCAGAGGGCAGGGAACAGAGCTCACAAAGCCCAGTGGCCATTCTTCTCACAGCCACTGAGCCAACTCGCCACAGAGCCTACTCAGTGCCTGGCCCTTACTAAAGTGATGGCAGAAATTGCAGAGACAGACACCCTGAGAATCAACCCAGCAGGTCTGGAGAAGGAAGCAGAGGCTGAGTCCTGAGGCCTCTCCCACCCCATACCAACCAGTGAGGGCAACGTAGGGCTATGCACAGGCCATGTTACTTCTGTGGGGTCTCTGCTGTCCTCCACAGAGTGAAGACAGATGGATGCTAAGATCTGTTCCAACTTCTCAGCAGAGAAGGAGAAAAGGAGAAAGACCTTTTTGTAAAAAAGAGGTCCATGTGGTGGTGCCTATGGCTCAAAGGAGCAGGGTGCCAGCCTCATAGGCCGGAGGTGGCGGGTTCAAGCCCAGCCCTGGCCAAAAACTGCAAATAAATAAATAAATAAAATAAAAAAATAAAAAGAGGTCCAAATACTTCCATGTAAATCTGAGAGGCCAGGCGGAGAATAGACAAGACGTGTGTGTGTGTAGTGTGAGCACACTGTACCATGCCAGGAGGCAGGAGACAGCAGACACCACACACCTCACACCTGCCCGGGTTCTGTCTTATGGCCCGGATGCTTTCACAAGGAGGAAGAGAGGAGAGACCTCCACCTCTGCTCCCAATTCAGCACGGTTCTAATGTGGTGACCTTCACATCAGGGCCCCCTGAGGAGCCTGGCAATAACACAGACCTTCACCTCCTCTAAGTCTGGGGAAAAGCATAAAAGCAACCCCAGAAGGAAGAGCTCAACAAGAGGCCAACAGTGGAGAGGACTCCAAAGGGGACGGTATGAACCCTGAAGGCAACAGAGAAAGAAATTGCAGCCCAGACATCCCGAGGTGTTCTGACTTGCTCCCAGAAGCAGCTGTCAGCCACTTGCTGAACCCAAGACGCGCAAACAAGCCCCAGCCCATAAGCTGTGGTCTAACCTTCCCTCAGTACCCAACTGCCAACCACGAAGCTGAAGTAGTGTCTAAAATCTTCCTTGATGAGGCGGCTGTTCTTAATTTGAGTGTCTGGGTCAAAAAGATTAAAGAGCAAAAATAGAACAAGGTGGGATAGGGAGGCAATTCATACCTTCCTCCCTGCCCTGGCAGGCATGGCCAGGAGATTAGGGCAGCTCTTTGCTTTGGGAGAGAAAGTACAAAGATACAGTCCTGCTCCACTCAGCATACAGCATCCTAGGCCACTCTGGTTTCAAAGAGAGGCCAACAAGGTTCAGGCAGAAGGCTGACCATTTAGTCCTTTAAATCAGCCACCTCCTGAGGGCAATCTGTTGGAATGAATTTGAAAAGAAAAGCCCCGAAAGGACAAGCCCTCACCCAATGTTAACCTGTCTTCAATATGCATGTGGGTCACAACTGTGCAGACCTGGCCACTGGAGCCACATCATGTTGCCCTAGAAAGCATCACCTCAGCATGGCAGGGACAATCTCACGACTTAGGCAGCACAGGCAGCACCAAGGGACCACACCACACTGGCCACTGCTGCCTGCTGCCCAGGTAAACACTGCGAGTACCAAAACCTGTGACTGTCCCCTCATCAGAAAACCAAGGTGGGGGGGGGCCGAGGTGGACACTGACCTGGACAACTTGTGGGAAGAGATGACACAGGCAGATCACCTCTAAGACGTCTCATTGGGACTCTGAGAACCCAGTGGGTTGTGGTTCAGAAACACAGATGACCTCCACATGGAGAAACGTGGAAAGCTGAGATTTACCTAAAAGGGCTATTATTTTAGAGTCTTGCAGGGGATTTCTGAAGGCTAATTATACCCAGGCTGAGAGATGACTCTGGGCATCCATTCCCATACCACACAGTAAACTCACTTTCTCTTCACATTCAGGACAAGAAGGAATTGAGCAAAGCAGCCTGCAATTGTTGATAAATGACAACTGTGAGAAAAAGGGAGGTCAGATTTCCTTGCTCACCAAGGACCAGGACTTCCCTTGTCAAGGGCCAACTGAAGTCCACAAACCCCAGGGACGAGGACCTCAGCCAAGTGACTCCCTTATACCAGCTGAGTCAGGGCCGCCATGAGAGTGTGGTGACTCACTGAGACTCCAGAACTTCCAGTAAGTCCCCTTCTAGGTGCTGCACCCAGAGGTACAGGTGTCTCCTGTCATTGGCCCTATGCTGGAGATGATAGCCTAGCTTTACGAAAAAAACCTACACGTGATAAAAAGCCCAACCCTAGGACAGGCCCCACAAAGGATGGCTGTGCCCCATCTTCTGGGAGCAGCCTCACTGACCACACTCTACTCTCCCCAACTTCTCCACCTCAAACCCCAAAAAAGAGGGGCTGGGTTTGAACCCACAATCTTCAGCATATGGGGCCCGCACCCTACTCCTTTGAGCTACAGGCGCCGCCCAGGAGGCAGTTGTTTTTTAACCTCCCATAAGATCTGCAAGTGCGATCAGCACCTGCGGGGAAAGGTGAATCAGTACCTCCTGGTCTTCTCTCCACACTCCTTTGTGGTGGGAACAGGAAGTCTTTTGTAGGGTACCACAAAGCCCACCAGACCACCACCCGGCATGACGGAGGACACTCACCAAGAGCCTCCTAGTACCCGTGTACCACACGTGGGGTGCAGGTGTCCTCATCAGGACCACCCACAATACCCAATTTCAACCAAGGCCAGCTCCCAGGACTAGTTGTGCCACCCTGGAGTCAGGCCCCATGCAGCTTTTCTATCACCCTGGTGATGAGCCATCAGACAGAACCCATTAAGTGTAATACTCTCATTTACGTGTGTAAATGTGCTTGGAAGCTACATTTTGCAGAGTCAAATGTGCAGGGAGCAGCAGTTGCCTGCGTGGACATTGTTTTGGATTGCTGAGTTTATTAGAGTTTCTGGTCTCTTCCTACTGCTTCCCAGAGCCCAGCTCCTGCATAGAGCACGTCTCAGCAGTTTCTTCAGAGCCTGGCTTCCTGGGAGCAAGAGGACACTATCCATGGCTGCCAGGGCAGGGAGCCTGATGCCAGAGGCAGAGACACAGCAAGGCAGCTGGGGAGAGCCTGCCAGCAGAAACCAACCAGACTGCTCTGCCCATGGGTCGGCCTCTACAGACCAGAAGGCAGTGAGGAGCTCAGCCTTTGGGGTAACCAGGCAAGGACTAACTCTAGCCCTACCACCAGCCAGTGTAGACCATGGCAACCCTCCCTTTGCCCATCAGAAGACAGGGACCTCCTGAAGTCAAAAGGGTCACACAGGTCACCCTTGCATACCCCAGGTGCATCAAGAACATGGCCCAGCTAAAGGTTCAGTATTATGGTCATAATTATCAGGGAACACTTGGGAATGGCAGATAAAGCTTTTTAGAGGTCTCCCTCAGCAGCTCAGACTTTCAGGTCAAATTATGACACTTCATTTTTGCTTTTGTTTTCTGAAGACAAAATTAGAACAAATGGATATGTCACATTATCTGATCAGTGACTTCGATGATTATTTTTCATTGTCTTCAAATTAGATCTTTTTCATGTAACAGCCCAGACTCTCCCTCCATTACTGGAAGCTTTATTTTTAAATACAATGTGCATAAAAGTAAAAAAAAAAAAACACCCCCAACATGGTCAGACTTTGTCCACAGGAAGCCATATTTGCTTTGCATACCTTGCTCCACACCTGTTACCTGCCTATGGCAGAAGAGGGTCCTGATTTGGGCTGTGACTGCATGAGAGTCACTGCCCACAAAGAGGTACAGAGGCTCCTGCTGACATACTCTGCACCCTTGAGGCAGACTCTAACCAGGCGGGGGGCCTGTGCTCTGACAGAGTGGCCTTGACCCACTCTCGTGTTTGCTTCCACCACACTGCAGATTCTCCCCTCCATCTGTGCCCAGAGAGGAACACCAGGCACTGGAAGCTGCTATGCAGAGCCTCGCTTTCCCTCGGCAACCTAGTCAAGGTCAGCCCGTGTCCCCCACATAGGCCCACTTCTTTTGTCAAAAACATAATGAAACATGTAGAGGAGGAGGAGAAGAAAGGATTCCGTGAGGAGATTCAGAACTTTTTTCAGCAGGAGAGTCTATCATCTGAGAGCTGGCAGCAGCTTGATTGGAGACATTTTATCTAGATTTGGTTATGAAATTCACTTGCAAAACCAGGCTTTTGCAGACTGAAGAGTGAGTGTTCGTAGCTCTCGTACTTCCCCCGGCTAAAGGAGCCATCTTCTGAGGGAGTTGTTACTTGGGGAAATAAAATCGGGTCACTAAAAATTATGTCAATGAAAACTGACAAACAAAAAAGGCCTACTTGATTCCAGAGAGCTTTTCATAGGGATTGTGTTCGTGAGGAATACAGTTTTAAAAGTGTGCCTTTGAACACAAAATCATGACCTTAGAAAAAACTGCTTCTTCAACTTGATATACTTTTTACCCTGAAATTGATTTAAAATAGCAGCTTACAGGGAAAGTGCAGTAAGAACCCAATGATGTCAACACACTAGAAAGATTATCACCCTTCAAGAGGGGCAACAGAAAAGCTCATTGACCAATCAGAAAATGCTCTCTTATTTTTTTAGAAACACACACAGTCACAAGCCTTCCACTACACTAAGTCTAGGCCTCAGAGTTTGCTGACTCAGTACCACCCCCAGAAAAATTAAAAATTTAACCGTCACTACTTTAAACTCTGGCAAAGCCACAGACACATTAAGTAAACTAAACCAAGGAAAGAATGGCAAGTTGGCCAGATGCGGATCTGCCTGCGGGGACAGGCTGTTAATTTGTAGACTTAACGGGATACTTTGGGAAGTAAAAGGCATACACCTAAATAACCACCATGGCCTTCTTTCTGCCAAGCTTAATCAAAAAAAAGGGGGAAGCTCTGTCCTCTCACCATTCCAGATTTCTTCCTGCCCACCTAGTCTCCGAATGCTTTCAACAGTTACTCAACAGCCTGTTTCAGGGCTTCCCTGTTGCTCAGAATGCCACCTGTACACTTCAGGGAGGAAAAGAACCGGGAGATAGGCTTCCCCTCCTCCCAGGCCAGTGTACAGACACCCTTTACATTCGGCCCCAGGGCAGAGTCCAAACCGGGAAGAAAAGATGCAGAAAGGGTCAAGGGCCCCCGCGAGTCCCACACATCTGGGGAACAGAAAGAAAAACACAGAGCTGTGGCTTCCTGTAATTGAGATATAGTTCACGGCGCCCCCTTTCCTCCGGGAGGACCCCCCGGCCGCCAGTCCGACCACGCGCCCCTGCCCGCCCCCTCTGGCCGCCCACTAGAAGACCCAAACCCAACAGTTCACACGTAGACTCGCCCCGAACACCGCCCCGGGCTCGGGAGGCCGGGAGGAGACCACTCCCAGCTCCCACCTTCCAGGGCCGCCCGGGCCAGGCTGGGCAAGAGGGGGCCCGAGAACATGCTCGCCCAGGAGGGGAGGCGGGCTGGGGTTGTGGCCGGGCCGGGCGGCGAGCCTCGAGAGCGGAGGCCTCCCCTGGGACAGGAGAGGGCTCGGGTCTCGCTGCCGGCCGGAGCCCTACCGCGGGCTTCCAGGGTGGTCCCCGCCGGCCCGGCGGCCTGGCCCGGGAGGGTCGGGCCTCAGAGCCAATCAGGCCGGGGCAGGGGCCCGAGGACAGGGGCCAGAGGGCCGCACCTGGTCGGCGAAGTCCTCGGCCGTGCCCATCAGGTCGTTCTGGCCCATGGCGGCGGCAGCGGGAGGCTGAGCTCGGCTCGCTCGCTCGCTCGGCGCTCAGCCCGTAGGCGCCCGGCCCGCTGCGGCCTCCACAGGAAGTGCCGGCGGCCGGCCTCGCTCCGCGTCGGCGGCGGCTCCGGCGGGTGCCACGTAGGCCAAGCCTTAAAGGGGCCGCACGCCTCCGGGCCCGCCCCGGCCCCTCTTAAAGGGACCGCTCGCCTCTAGCAGCCGCGCTCGAGGCCCCGCCCCGCCCCGCCCAGCTATCTCGAGGCTCCGCCCCGCCATGATCCAGTCCCAGCGGCAAGTCCCCATCAGACCGCGCGCTGTCCCTTTAAGGCGGCGGGGCCTGACGGGGGGGCGGAGGGATGCGTGGGTGCCGCGGCCATACCGTTCGGGCCCAGAGAGTGCGCGGGCCCGGCGGCCACGCGCGAGTAGGACATCGTGTGGGGGGAAGGGTGGGTGCGCTGCAGGTGCGGCCTCCACTGAGCATGCTCAGGTAGGGGTCCGCCCGCAGGCTTGGGCTCGCGGCGCTCACCGGCAGCACCCAGCGCGGGGCGGGGTTGAGTCGGTGTCAGACCCAGCAATCATGGAAAAGTATGAGGTGCGCCCCTCGGGAGGGCTAACGGTCACGACCCCGGGCCGGCAATTGGGCCCGGGCTGGCGACTGCCTTCAGCTTGCAGGTTGACCCCGAGCCTCGAAAGGTGCCCTCCTGGGTCCCCTTCGCTTCTCTGGGCCTCAGTTTCCCCTCTCTGGGACAAGCAGACTCTGCATGCCTGGTCGGGTGCCAGAGGGTGTTGGACTGCTCTTGGACCTGGAAAATTAACAAAATCAGAAGAAAAGCTTGCAGAAAGAAATGAGCGAATGTTTTATTAAATGCTTCTATAATAATGTGAGCATTAGTAAATGTTAGGTTCAGTATTTGTAAAAATTTTATTAAGTTGGAAACAACTTGTAGGTTAAATTTTCCTCGCTTTGGGAGAATTCTCTTTGTGTGAGAGGAGCCCGGCCGTGGGCTGGAGGATTTTTAACATAAGTTACTTTTTTTTTTTTGTAGAGACAGAGTCTCACTTTGTCACCTCGGTAGAGTGCGGTGGCGTCACACAGCTCACAGCTCCAGCTCTTGGGCTTAGGCAATTCTCTTGCCTCAGCCTCCCGAGTAGCTGGGACTACAGGGATGGCCATAACACCTGGCCCGGGCAGGTTTGAACCCTTTACCCTTGGTATATGGGGCCAGCGCCCTACCCACTGAGCCACAGGTTACTTTTTCAGGGGAAAAAAGACTTGGTTAAAATACAAGTTTGTTTAATTTCCTGCCTCAGTGGGCCTAGGCCTGAGCATTTTTTTTTTTTTTTGAGACATAGTCTTGTTCTGTCACCTAGGCTACAGTACTGTGGTATCAGCCTTGCTCACAGCTACCTCAAACTCTGGGGCTTGAGTGGTCCTCCTGCTTCACCCTCCCAAGTAGCTGGGACCACAGATGTCCACCACAGTGCTCAGCTCATTTTTCTTTTTTTTTTGAGAGAGTCTCGAGCTGCTGTCATGGGTAGAGTGCCATGGCATCATAGCTCCCAGCAACCTCTAACTTAGGTTCAAGTGATCCTCTTACCTCAGTTTTTCTATTTTTAGTAGAGACAGGGTCTTGCTTTTGCTCAGGCTGGTCTTGATCTCATGAGCTCAAGCAATCCACCTGCCTCAGCCTCCTGGAGTGCTAGGATTACAGGTGTGGGACACCGCACCCAGCCACTCAGCTAGTTTTTTTTATTTTTTGTAGAGACAGGGCCTCCCTCTTGCTCAGGCTGGTCTCAAACTCCTGAGCTGGAGGGATCCTCCCACCTTGGCCTCCCAGAGTGCTGGGATATAGGTATGAGCCATCATGTGCTTAACTCTAGCCGGCCAGAGCATCCTTACACCAGCCCTGCTTTCAGGTCCCTGTAGCTAGGGCTGCTTGGGGGCATTGTCCCCATTATTCCATGGGCAGGATTCAGACTGCCCAAAGGAGCCAGATTACAGAATCCTTAGACCTTTGTGGACTCCCAGACCCCCTGGGCTGGGAATTCCATCCCCATAACCCTCTGCTTCCTGCCCACCTGCATCCTTGATCAGTGATCAGCTTTGGCATCCAGCAGCCCCTGGCTCACCCCACCCTGCCGCCCTGGGCCTCTGTGCACAGAATTCTGACATGCTGGCCATTCCTCTGTAGGTTTGGCTCAAATTGCAGGCTCTGGAGTCATACTCCAAGGTTATCCAGTCCAGGTGGTCCTTTTGCCTGCCTCAGTCTCCTTCAGTTGTAAACACAGAAATGTTAATAGTGCTGACTGCAGAGGGTGGCTGTGAAGTGCTCAGCATAGTGCAGGCACAGGGGGGCTGTGACTATGACTGCACCAATTGCAGGACCAGTTACTTTCTTGTTTGAAGCCCAGTTGGGAGGTAGATGCTGGAAGTTGAGCTCTAGAGTGGGAATAAGTCCCTCGTTCTAGGGAGATCTGGCTGGTCCTCACCACAGGTGGGGGAAGGATCATGGAATTGTAGAAAGAACTCCAGAGTCGGCCCCAGAGAGAGGGTCAGGTTCTGCCACTCATGGGCTTCCTGGTCTCTGGGGTCATTTCCACCACAGAAGGGAGAGAAGGTGCCTGCCAGCCTGTCAGGGAGTGTTAGGAAGAGCAGCAGGGCCTACAAGTCCGTGCATATCAGAGCACAGAAAGCTGTGTGTGTTTCCTGAAAGTGTCACTCTCTTTCTTACTGGTAGATTTTGTACGAGCTGAGGCCTGGGGCCTTAGGGGTGAACTTGGTGGTGGAGGAAACAGAAACCAAAGTTAAGCACGTGATAAAGCAGGTAAGATGCAAGGCCCATGGCGACCTGATAGAGGTGGTGTGATTTCCCCAGCACTAGCTTGCCATCCCCGTGTTAGAGCAAGGCTTCCCAACATGGTGCCTGTACTCTCTTCCTCTCCCCCAGAACTTAGGGAGACAGATCTGGTCCTTGACAGGGAAACTGGCTGTTACTTGAAAATCTCATGCTGCATGCCAGGTGTCAACCCTTCAAAGCAAGACCAATGACTTTGTATTATAGCCAAAGACAGTGGGGCTCAGGGCAGCTCCAGACTAGCCAAGGTCACAGTTTCCAGAGGATTCTAGTTCAGGCCACCTCAATGGGGGACATGGTGGTACTCAGTGCAGGGTCACCAGTTTTACCTAAAAAGGAGGTGGCCCAGAAGGGTAGGAACTGGCCCAAGTTCACACAGTGATCACATCACATACCGGGCTCTGGGCCCTTCCACCACACTCCTCACCAGGGCTGACATGGCAAGGTGGGAATACTGGCTTGCAGTAGGACACTCTTGTGTGTGTCAAGATAGGATGGTCCAAACGAACAGAGGGTCTAGGACAAGTCTTACTTTATACCCCTGGGTAGAGTGCCGTGGCATCATAGCTCACAGCAACCTCAAACTCCTGGGCTCAAGGAATTCTCTTGCCTCAGCCTCACAAGTAGCTGGGACCACAGGTGCCTGCCACACGACTGGCTGTTTTTATATTTATTTTGAGATAGAGTCTCACTATTTATTTTGAGATAGAGTCACCCTTAGTAGCGTGCGGTGGCATCACAGCTCTCAGCAACCTCAAACTCTTGGGCTTAAGCAATTCTCTTGCCTCAGCCTACCAAGTAGCTGGGACTCCAGGCACCTGCCACAACACCTGGGTATTTTTTAGTTGTAGTTGTCATTTGTTGAATCCAGCAGGCCCAGGCTGTATTCAAACCTGCCAGCTCTGGTGTATGTGGCTGGTGCTCTAG
>CAUYQV010035578.1:0-26296 GCA_963574575.1 Galagoides demidoff | reverse complement strand
TCCATTTACGCCTCAGTCATTCAGACAATTGTAGCCAGTATTCATGACTAGCAGGAGGGGCTCTTTCCAATGGATTCCAGTTGGTAGAGGGTGAATGCGCCTTCCTTATCAGACTTCACTCCCAGCTCTGTCCCTTCTGCCACCTCTACAAACCTAAAGCTGACGTGCTCCTGGGTGACTTGGCTGTCTTTATCCATTCCCAGCTCCAGATCTTTCCTTTTTTGCTACTGAAGTTTAGAATTACTGCATCTTCCAGACATCTTAACTGCTTATTTCAAGGTCTCTGTCCCAGTTAGCAGAAGGGTGGAATTGCATATCATCTGAATCCAGCTACCTGTTCCTTCCTCATGGAGTACCTATTGGTCAGTCCTACCCCTAAAATTCAGCTTGTAATTCAGGGAACACGGATTCTCCTTTTCTCTGTGTCTTCTGGGGTCCCCAGTCCCCCACTTCTCTGTGGCTAACTTGCAACAACACAACAGAATGTCTTAGGATCTATCCACACCCCATCTTCAATGAAGTCCAGGGCCTTAAAATTCATCCTACATTGCTCCAGCAAGGCACGAGCTCATGCTTTGGCTGGCATGAGCCTGACCCTGCCATCCCCACATATTTCCTTTCTGACTTGGATGGTGGTAATAATGACACTGCTCCTGCCAGCGTCAAAGGAGCAGCCATGCTAATGGTTCCCACCAGCCCTGCCAGTGCCTCTGCCAAGGCTGCCAAGGCGCAGGGCTGATCTGGATCCCGAGGCTCTGCCCTTGACTATGGAAGGTGTTTCTGCTGATTCTCATCAATGTCCTTTCTGCCCCTCTGACCATCCTCATCCCACAACACACTCATACCACTTCAGAGATATTAATTTCAGTGATAAGGGTGCTGTTCCCAATCTCTACTGACCAATTCTGCCATTACCTTGGGCTCTCTCCATAGCCCATGGAGATTTTAGCAAATCACTCTTTTTATAAATTTCTTTTTTTTTTTCAAATTAATATGAGAGTACAAATGATTAGGATACAATGTTTGAATTTGTTAAGTAAAGTCCCTATTGTAATTGTGTCCCACACCCAGGAGATGTGCCACACACCCTTAACCTACGCCCATTAGGTGGGAACATACCAATCCCCCTCCTTCCTCCTCTCTTTCCCTTTCCTCCTCCCTCCTCCCCAACTCGAAGTGAGTTTTTCCCTTCTGTGGGTGTGTGTTATTTCCTCTACTGGCTTCATATTAGTATTGAGTACATTAGATACTTGTTTTCCATTCTTGTGATACTTTCATACAAAGAATGTATTTCACCTCCATCCAGGTTAATACAGAAGATGTAAAGTCTCTGTCTTTTTTATGGCTGCATAGCAGTCCATGGCACACATAGACCACAGCTTGTTAATCCATTCCTGGGTTAGTGGGCATTTAGGTTGTTTCCATATCTTGGAGACTGTAAATTGAGATGTGATAAATAATAGTGCCAGTGTATTTATGATAAAAGAATTTTTTTTCTTCTGAGTAGATGCCTAGTAATGGGATCATAGGATCAAATGGAAGGTCTAATTTGAGTTCCATCAGGATTCTCCTTACATCTTTCCCAAAAGGCTGTATTAGTTTGCCGTCCCCCCAACGGTATGAAAGTTTTCCTTTGAACCATTCTTTTTAGTCACCATGTATTGTTTATTGGCACACCCTAACCCCAGGACTCAGATATGAACTCAGAGCTGCTGGATCATTGGACAACCGAGTGACAGACACTTGTGCCACCCTTAGCATTTAGCCACTCTTCCCCTCTGGGCTCGCCCAGCTTGTCCTTCAGCTAAGCCTTGTCTGCTCAGTTCTCTCCTCCTCAGAGGTCTGTTCTCACGCAAACAGACCTCCAGTAGGCTTGCCCTGTCAGTCCTCCCACACGCCTAAACAGAATATGAACAGTTCACTCAAAAGTGTAGCAGAAAACCTAGGTGAAAATGAGTGACCAAAAATTAGAACATTTGTGTAGAGGAGGAAACTCCCTGACAACGCCTTCCGGATAGATATGGCCTAACAGCGCTTCTCAGCTGATGAGCCGCCACAGAAGAAAATAAATCAGAAAATTCCCCAATAAGAATCTTGTTTATTCATCCAGCCATTTGTTTCTTCTGAATGCGAGCTTTATCTCTTAATTATAGCTCTTAGTGACTGTCAGTGACGGACAATTTATTTATTGCACAATTTCTTAGAATTCTCTCTCTCCTGATTATAAACAGCCCATAATTCCACAGAACCCAAGTTCTCCATGTTTCACGGGGCTTATTCAGAGTTGGTAACTGCGATTCAAAACAGCCTCACAAGCTCCAGTCTACAAACCTCCCTCCTCCTGCCCAGGCCCTCAAGCAGACATTTGCAGGGGGAGCAAACCCCAGTGTGACGGCAGAAATCTTTGAGCGCTGTGTGAGTCTTCCACGGTGTTCACCCACTGTGCTCGCTCAAGTACTCCACTCTTCCTTTCCTAGGAAAACTGAATTTTCCTAAATATTTTCTCATAAGCTACATTTCTTTCTTTGGAGGATCCCTGTTGCTTATATAAACCATCTCCATTTTTCTTTGGTCAAGCTGCAGTAAAGTAAGCTATGTCTGTTTCTAATTGTTTTCTTACTCTTGGCTTTGAACTTCACATGCTTTTAGCCGCTGCACTGCCTAGAAGAAATCACTTCTGTCCTTAGGAGTGTAGCATTGCTAATGCAAACCACCGTCCAGCCCCGTGGGCCAGGTGTTATCTGCACAGGAATGTCTTGATCAGAGATTGCAGTTCTTATAGGCTGCTTGTGTGATTGTGGATATTATTTGATTCGATTCTATTAGATCAAGTTCACGGTAGGCTGTCTTCTCTTTCTACGCTACACTGATTTTATTACACTTTTTATGTGCCAGTGATTCTCAACACCACCGCACTTAACCTTTTCCCTGAGAACATCCCTTCAGTAATTCATCATAAAATTGCACGCTAGACTAAGCTTGGGTATCTTCGAGTTCAGCTTTCTCTTTATTACAATTGCTGTTCCAGTCTTCAGACTTCCAAATCAAGAGAACAAACAGGAATAAAAAATAAAAATCAAAAACTAGGAACTAGGAGTCTTGTATAAATAAATATTGTTTGTGAGGAAGAGTTTAAGGTAAAGTCTTTTTTCCTGAAAAACGTATTCGAATGTACTATGTGTGAGAACTCAGAGTTTTCTGTTTCTACCATGTCCTGAGTTCTGTGTCTTCTTGAGCAGGCTCTGAATTTTCCTGCGCTTCAGTTTTCTTCTGGGTAGAGTCAGAACAATACCATCTTCTCCGTCATCTCATAGGAATTAGGAGTATATGAGGAGATTTTACAATATATAAAGCACTACTTGCCTGTGACTTTATCATATTGTTATGAGAAGGATACAGATGGAAATATCATCTCTAAAAAAAGAAGTCACTTTTTCATTAAGTGATTTCCTCTTTACTCTCAGGATTGGCCTTCTGATAAACAGACTAGACAATTCCTATGCAGGCAAATTCCAAGAGACTTGGAAAGCATCCTTGACCCACAAGATGCCCTTGCTGTCTGTTCACTGGTATTTGAAACATATCAATCGCCAAAGACACATTTAACAGAGATGAAAAACTCATGAAGGAGGAACAAACTGACATCAGTTTAAATCAATGGTGTAAATTAAAAACTGGTTTTGGAACCTGTCCTTGGAGAAGCTTTCAATGTTATAAAGTGAGGTAATCATTGCCTGCTGTGCCAGTCTTCTAAAACTTATGTATTTTGGCTTTCTCTGGGTACTTTCTCTCTCAGTCCATCAGTTCATTACCAAAATGGCATTCAAAGGTGGTAAAATAGCAATCACTTCCCACAATCACAGTTGACAATTGGCCACGATGGGTATCCCACCCTCCTACAGGGGACGGCTGGTTGAGCCTGTTGGTCTAGAAGCAGGATGGGAAATTCAAAGCTCTCTTACCCAAGAAGTCAGAAATTTAAATATATATGTACAGCGAAAAGGCAGGTAACAAGAATGCATGAATCAGGATGGTATGAGACAACAGGGAGTGGTAGGGTCTGTGGCAAACTCAAGAGTAAACACATGTGCTATCTAGACATCTAAATTCAGATCTAATTAAAAGTTCTGTGGATCAAATCAAATATGTCCATAGAGTACCCTCATTTAGCCACCAGGCTCTGAATGTGTGACTCCAGAGCCAAGATCTCTATCATAAAGGTGGACTATGGGTTCTCCTAAGGTCATGTGAGTCCATAAGACACAAGTTACAACATCTCAGCTTGATCAGAAACTTCCAAGTCCTTTCCCTCCAAGCAAACCCTGGTTGATGCAGGTGCAACAGAAGTTTGTGATTTGGAGACCATGTGCTGTCTGCTTTTACTCCATGTCCCTTTGGACTGCTGGTCTTAAAGCTGTAGAGCAGCGGTTCTCAACCTGTGGGTTGTGACCCCTTTGTAACAATGACAATACATCACAGCATTAGGAAGGTTGAGAATCACTGCTGTAGGGGGACCTCACTGTAGGTCATGGGGAAGGTGCCTGTGTGGAAACATCAGCATCTCGTTCCAGGTGCCACCCCAGTGCCCTCACCATCACCATTGCAGAGGGGGCGACTCGCTTTCTTTGCCCTTCAGGGCTATGTTTTGCCACTTAGGCCCCAACACCACACAGGGTGCTCCCAGAACACCAGAGGGCCTCTTCTGAAAGCAGCCCTGAGGGCTTCTTTTCTCTGTTCTCATCTGTCACACAAAACTCTAAGACAAACACCCAAACACCATCCATCTCTGTCAGAATGAGCCACAGTGCAGGCCTAGTACAAAGAGTGCCAAGAGATTTCCCCCCCCACCGCCCCCACCCACCACCAAGTAAACAAAAGCAAATCTACAAAGACACTGCCTGGACTGAAACATGCCCAGGAGTTTACACAAACCCAAAGAACCAGGCGTCTCTGTTTAAAGCCTCAGTGGGAAGAGAACTGTGATGTCTGTGCAGCGAGTCTGGACCGGGTTTATATGCGTGCAGCTAACAGGCCAATTTGGAGAAAATGGCTTGCCAGGGCAAAGGCTTACTTCAGAGAGTTTGAGAATCTAACTTTAGGCAAGACAGACAACTTCTGGCAATTGTCAACAAAAATATTTTAGCTTCTATCCATAGTTCCTTCAAAAAATCATGGTCAACAGGTCTTGAAATACACTCAGTTGTCCCAACAAGAATACATTCTAAGAAATGCATTGCTAAGCAAATTAACCAATGTGGAAACATCATAGAGTGTATTTACATGAACCTGGATGGTACCCCGACTGCACACCTAGGCTTATTGGCACAGCCTAATGCTCCCAGGCTACAAACCTCTAACTCATACTGGACTGAATACTGTAGGCAGTTGTGACACGCTGGGAGTATTTGTTTATCTAAACCCAGAACATAGTGAAAATGCAATATGACAATCTTAGGGGGGCACTTACACAGTTAGTCATTGACTAAAACATCATGCGGCATGTAACTGTACATTCATCAAAATTCTGAGACTTCAGAATGACACTATTGGATCTGCATCTATAGCTCAGTGGCAACTACAACAAAAAAATAGCCAGGTGTTGTAGCAGGCGCCTGTAGTCCCAGCTACTTGGGAGGTTGAGGCAAGAGAATCACTTAAGCCCAAGAGTTTGAGGTTGCTGTGAGCTGTGACACCACTGCACTCTACTGAGGGTGACACAGTGAGACTCTGTCTCAAAAAAAGAAAAAAAAAGATACTATCAAGAGAGTAAAAACTCAATCCACAAAATAGGAGAAAATATTTGCAAATTATATATCTGATAAGAGACTTATATCTAGAATATGAAAAATAACTCTTATAACTCAATGATAAAAAGATAAATAACCCAGCTCAAAAATAAGCAAAGGACCCGAATTTTTCCAAAGAACATGTACCAGTGGCCAATAAGCAACCTGAAAAAAAATTCTCCATTAATTATCAGGGAAATGCAAACAAAAACCATAGTGAGTTACCACTTTATCCCTGCCAGGATAATTATAATCAAAAAGATAATAGCAGGTGTTGTCGAGGATAGGGAGAAATTGGGACCCAAGTACACTACTGGTAGAAATGTCAGATGGTGCAGCTGCTTTGGAAAACAGTTTCGCAGCTTCTCAAAATAGAGTTACCATAGGGTCTAGCCAGTCCACTCTTAGATATGTACCAAAGAGAACCAGAAACAAACAAACACACAAAACTTTTGCTTGAATGTTCATAGAAACATTATTAATTTTAGCCAGAAAGTAGAAACAACTCAAATGTCTATCACTTATGAATGCATAAATAAAATGCTATATATGCATTGAAGGAAATATTATTTGGCACTAAAGAGGAATGAAATGCTGGTACATGCTGCAACATGATGGACGAACCTTAAAAGACATAGTTAAGTGAAATAAGCTGTCCCAAAGACCACATATTGTATGATTCATTTCCATGAAATATTTAGAATAGAGAAATCTATAGAGGCAGGGCATGGTGGCTCACGTCTGTAATCCTAGCACTCTGGGAGGCTGAGGCGGGTGGATTTCCTGAGCTCAGGAGTTCAAGAACAGCCTGAGCCAGAGCAAGACCTTGTCTCTAAAAAAACAAATAAAAACAAACAAACAAAAAAAAAAAAAACTGGGCATCCTGGTGGGTGCCTGTAGTCCCAGCTACTTGGGAGGCTGAGGCAAGAGAATTGCTTAAGGTGAAGAGTTTGAGGTTGCTGTGAGCTGTGACACCAGGACACTCTACCAAGAGTGACAAAATGAGACTCTGTCTCAAAAAAGAAAAGAAGAGAAGAGAAGGGATGGGAAGGGAGGGGAAGAGAAAAGAGAAAAGAAAACTCCATAGGGGCAGAAAGTACATTAGCAGTTGTCTAGGACTTGACATGAGGGGAATAGGGGTGACTGCTAGTGGGCGTGGGATTTCTTCACAAAGCAATGATGGCACAATCCGAGAATGTCCTCAAAGGCACTGAATTATACACTTTTCATGGGCAAATTATATGGTATTGTGAATATCTCAAAAAAGTTGTTGAAGTACATATTTTTAAGAGCGAATGTGGCAGGGGAGCAGTCCAAAGCCAGCAGGTAGACGTATAAGAAGGTTTGTTCTTCTGAATTCCTAACTGTAAATCTGCAGAAAATTGGTTTAGATGGGGGTATAGATACAAAAGTAGACATATTTTAAATAATTATCATTATTATAACTTTCCACGCTGAAATAATTCACTCCGAAGAAGTTACAGAAAGAGTACAGCGTGTTCCCTTGTACTCTCTCCCACCTTCCTGCAGTCCCCGCTGCCGGACACACGCAGGCTGTAGGATCACTTCGGAGTGCTCCTCCCTCTTCTCTGTGAGCCAGTTCTTTGTGGTTGAGAGTCTCCCAGCTGTTTTAGCTCCTGCCTTCAAAGTTGCCAAAACAAGACAAAACCTTCTTCGCCACCAATACCACACACTGAACCCTGCTTGAAATTTCTGAAACTGTCTCTGCTGCCCATAAAAGGAGCGTTTTGCAAGCACAGGCCCAGCGTCCTTTGAAATGGCCATTGAAACGGCCAGATGCGCCACAGAGGCTGCCGGACACAGCTCGGGCTGAGGGGCCCACTCCGAGAAGGGTCCCCTGAGCCTGCAGCTGACTCTGAGCTGTGCTCACTGGCTTCCAGAAGTGGGGGGAGAGAGAGCAAGTGTGAACGAGGGTGTGAAATCCGCACTTGCACATTTATCCCGAGGGGAGAAAGTGAGAAGGGAGGCTGCTGAAATACCAAGTGAGGAAACAAAGTCGCTCACAGCGGATGGGCCACGGCAGGCAAACCAGATTGGGGAGCAAACAGGGACACAATGCAGCCCTCAAATGGCTGAAGGCAAACGTGAGAAAGATGAAAAGGCCCTGGCTCAGTGCCAAGGGTGCCGTTCAGCCCGTTCTCAGTGCACAGCAGCACGCTTAAAACGCAGGGAAACGTCGAGTCACTCAGGTTGATTTGAATAGGAGGCTACAGAGTATGAGTGGCCTCCTCAAAGAGCCTTGGCAGGGTGCTCTTGCCACGCTCTCCCAGACCACTGCCCCTTCTTCATCCCACTAATGCTTTTGAAGTCCAGCCACAGCTCAGGCAACCTGGCATGCTGGCCAGGCTTTGAAGTCAAGCTAACAAGTGCTCCATCGATTCCAGCTGCATTATCTCAAGCTAGTTATCTACTGGGAGCCTCAGTTTGCTTATCCATAAAATGGGAATATTAGCAATAATAGCACCTACTTTACAAATATGTGATGAAATCATATAACAATAAGCACAGGGAGTGATCTGATCCACCAGAATACTAATTGAAGAAAAAAAAGCCCACTAATAGTGACTGTAATTAACATGTGAACTTGGCTTTTCAGTGAAGAACTGAATCCAGGCCTGGCCTTGGAAGATCTCAGTTCATCCAGCTGAGAATGCCCAGTATGACCCAGACTTCACCCCCTCCTTCTGTCACTGTGCTGTGGAGATGACAGGAGGCGGATGGGCCTAGCACCTTTCCCCTCCCCACCGGTCTGGCTCCATCTATTTCTGGACTATAAAGGGCAGGAGAAAAGAGTCTTCAAGGGCATGGCAAAAATAATCTCAGTAACAGCCTAGATGAGGACAGCTGGGATGAGCAGAGACTCCTTCTCCTCACCTCCACCCCGGTCCCTCACCTTGGAAATAGGCACTAGGAAAGACCAGGAACTATTTCCACAGGAAGCTAAAGAGATGGCATCTAACATGACCACAGGAAAGAGATTCCCTCAAACCACTCTGAGAAGTGCAGAGATGTCACCTTCCAATCAGGGAATGGAAAGAACTCGGGGTTTGACTTTCAGAGTCCTCATCCCCTTTCAGAACTGGCTCATTGCTCTGTTCCTTTTTACAAAAACAAGCCTCCTCCCCGATTCCATTTATATGAAATACCCAGAACCACTAAATCCATAGAGGCTAAAGCCGATTGCTGATTGCCCGGGGACCAGAAGTGTGGAGATGAGGGAAAGCCAATTATTAGGTTCGGGGTTTTATTCTGAAGTGATGGAAATGTTTGAGAACTGACTAGAGATGGTGTTTACACAATATTGTGAATGTACTAAGTGCTGCTATATTGATTCACTCTAGTTAATTGGTTCACTCTAGTTAATTGCATATTATGTGAAGTTTACCTTAACAAATTATTATTTCTAAACCTCTTGAAAAGAGTTGTCTCTACTTCCTGCTCTAATTGTTCATCCGTCACTGTCTCTGGACCTCGTGCAAATCAAGCTCTGTTAAGGTCCTCGTGACCTGCGAGGAGGCTAAATCCCATGGTCACTCGTAGCCACATGGAACTGCAAGGGAAGCTGAAAAGTGTGGTCTTTATTTTAGGCAGCCACATCTCAACTAATACCAGCCTTTTCATTGTAGAAAAGAAGAGAGAAATAGACAGTAAGGAATAACCAGCCATTTCTGTTAGTTAAGGATAAAGTATTTAAACACTGGAAACACAATGAGCAGCCTCCAAACTGGGAGTGATGTGACAAGGGGAAATGGCATTTTAAAACGAACAGATACAGTCAACAGGAGACAGGAAAGGAAAAAACAAAAGCAATTGGAAGCAGAAAACACAGAGGTAATTATAATAACTATGCATAAATAAACTCACCAATTAGAAGTCAGAGTTTTGTTTTTTTCCCCAAGTAAATTGGTCCATGTCACCTAAATTAGCAAATTTGTGGTCATAAAATGTTCATGGTATTCTTTTTTCCTTTGAATGTCAATGGGATTGGTAGTGATGGTCCCTCTTTCATTTCTTAGATTAGTAATTTGTGTCTTTCTTCATCTTTTCTTGACCTGGCTGGAAGTTTATCAAGTCTATTTACCTTTTCAAAGACTCTGCTTTTGATGTCATTGCTTTCCTTGTTTCCATTTTATTAGTTCCTGCTGATTTTTTATTATTTCCTTTTTTCTGCTTTCCATGGATTTAGTTTGTTCTTTTTAGATTACTGATTTTAAATCTTTTCTAATAACTGCATTCCGTGCTATACATTTCCCTCTAAGAGCTGCTTTCCCTGCATTTTCACTATCCATTTTGGTTAATTATATTTTCATTTTCATTTAATTCAATATTTTTAATCTGTCTGAGACTCTTTCCTTTGACACACATGTTATTCACAATATGTTGTCTAAAGCACTTCAGAGTTTTCCAGCTGTCTTTCCGTTGCTGATTTCTACTTTGGTGTTTTAGTTCCACTGTGGTCTGACAGCATATTTTGTGTGATTTGTAGACTTTTAAATTTAGTAAGTTGTGTTTTTGGCTCCGAATTTTGTCTATGTTGGTGAACGTCCCATGTGGACTTGAGGAACATGTGTGTTTGCTGTTGTTGGATGAAGTCATCTATAAATGTCAATCAGAGCCAGCTGATGGCTGGTGCTGCTCAGCTCAAGTACATTCTGCTGCCTCCGCCAACTACGGGCACAGGGCTACCGCTGTCTCCAACGGCAATGGTGGGTTTGTCCTTTCCTCCTTGGGGCTCTGTTGGTTTTGCCTCCCATATTTTGAGGAGGCACAGACACAGTAAGGATTGTTACCTCTGGAGAATCAACCTTGTTGTCAATATAATAATCCTTTTTATCCCTGATGATTTTCCTTGTTCCAAAGTCTACTTTAAGACAGCAGTTCTCATATTAGATACAGAATCAGACTAAAGTGCTTTGCTGTTGACAAAAGAATCAACTAAACCAGGGGTCCTCAAACTTTTTAAACAGGGGGCCAGTTCACTATCCCTCAGACTGTTGGAGGGCCGGACTGAGAGCCCCAGGATGAGTCAGACACCCGGCAGGCTGGATAAATGTTCTAGGCGGGCCACATGTGGCCCACAGGCCGTAGTTTGAGGACGCTTGAACTAAAGAAAAAATTATAGAGAATGATTGAAAACAAGGTCTAGAATAAAGGCATAACTAACCTAAAATTTCTGTTGTGGTTTTATGAACTATCAAGCAAAATAAAATTAAAAATAGAGTTCAATAAAATCAATAAAATTAACATTAATTAATAAAATATAATGTAAGGAGGAGTACTATATAATAATGAACATGAAATTCAACCGAAAATGTATAAAAAATATAATGTCTATGTACCTACCAGCCAAACCTTAGAATACATTAAAAAAAATGACATAATTTCAAGGAGAAATTGATTAACGTACAATTATAGTGGAAGATTTTAATATACTCTTCTCATAAAGACCAAACAGAACAGAAACTTTAAACAATATAATTAACAAATTTGATGTGACCAATATGTACAGGTCCTTGTCCTTTACAAATGAAGAATTCAATTGTATTTTACAAAAAGACAAGAATTAGTTTTAAAAATGACCACATACTAGCACTCACAAAGAAGTATCAACCTCTTCCGAAAAAATTAGATTTCCAGATAATGTAATTAAACAAGAAACATTAAGATATTTAATGCAAAAATTACAGGTATTTTAAGCAAAAACATTGAACACCCAGAAACACACACAAATCCCATAGCTTTTCTCACCCTTCTCAGGTAATAAGCCTTCAAGTAACTTTCATTCACAAGAAGAGTCATTTCAACAGTGCACACATCCATTCCTGAGTCAGAATCTTCTAACTTCATATTCTTATCCAGTTTAAAATCTTTTCTCTTTTTTGGCTGCAGCCTGCCTCAGCCAGGAACCCACAGAGGGCCGGGGGCAGCTGACGTTTTTCTCTCATTCTATACCTTGCTCCCCTCTGTCTCTGCCTCCCTCCCAGGTTGCCTCTGCACCTGCAGA
The DNA here is from genome assembly GCA_963574575.1 of Galagoides demidoff. Classification (NCBI taxonomy): domain Eukaryota; kingdom Metazoa; phylum Chordata; class Mammalia; order Primates; family Galagidae; genus Galagoides; species Galagoides demidoff. The sequence continues at coordinate 14,485 of CAUYQV010035578.1, read as the reverse complement.
GTTGAAGTTTGGATGCAGGGGACACACGGGAGGAGAAACATCCTCTCGCCTGCATAGACTTAACCTGGACATGGTGCCCTGCTAACAGCAGACGTCCCATTAACCTTCTCCCTCAGGGGACTCTGTGGCTTTCTCAGAGATGGTCCCGGGGGGGTCCGTGGGTTGCAACTGCCTTGACAAGGAAACTGAGGCTCACAGGAGGTAAGTAATGAACTCTTCTCAGCCAAACATTATAATTCCTCCTTCTGTGCCTCTGGTGGTCCAACTCTTTCAGTGCCACATGGCTCCTTGGACAAACCTCTTGGGTGGAATTTAAAAAGGCTCAAGGTACACCCTTGCCTGAGGGAGGTTCCTCTCCCTCCACTGAGAGTGGAAAAGCTCCTCGTGAAGCTCTTCCTCTAGCCTTGGTCACCTCAAGCCACACCTTTCACCCTCATCTTTATGCTCCCCCACTTCCACCAGGCATAGTTCAAGGCACTTGAGGCCCCCTGCATCTCCTGGCTGAAGAGATGCAGACCAAGAGCGCAGCCTTTCTCCACCACTAGAGGGAGAATGGGCCCATCTCTGACATCTCTCTGCACAGACGTCTTCTATTGGCTTGGCCCCTAACTCGATCTTGGATGACGGTCTAAGGGCACCATAGTGAGTTCCATGCCACCCTCTTGCATGGATGTTCTAAACATCCTGTTTTGGAATCTGGATGTGTTTGGCCCTTTGAAGCCAGAAAGGCCATTTTAATAGCCTGTCATACAGCCATCTTTATTATTAAGCAATGAGCCTAATAAATATGGAAGGGGTCTTTGCCTTGATTGGTCCCCATTTCTAGAAACATGCATTACACATCTGCACAACATTCTCAGGTCTGCTCACCTGGACCCCAGGGCACCAGGTTATGGGAATTCCAGGAAATCATGGCAGTAGAGAAAGAAGAGTATTTGGTGACGGTCCAGCCACGTCAGCTTTCCTCGCATGGAAGCTCATGCTTTTGGCAATTGGCTAGCTTTTTACTTTCTCTCATTTCATGCTCATGGTGAGCCCCTGGGAGCCCCTGCTGTTATCCCAATTTCTTTCTGCAGAGTAGGATACTGAAACCCAGAAAAGTTAAGATCTTATTTAAGGTTGTACAGCTGGTTTAGACCACAGAGGAACTTGAACTCTTGCCCTCTCTCTTCCCTGTCTGCATATGAACGCACAAAAATTTAGCTCCTTCTTACCAAAATGTTGAGATGGAATAGATTTTCAAAAGGCAATATTTTTAAAAAGCAGGCTGAATACTCCTGCTAGTCAGCCCCGTAGTTCAAATTAAGTCCCATTAGGTAATCACACATGTATTTGGAACTCTATATTGCAGAATCTCTTAGATATATGGTTTTCTAGGAATGATTTGTCATGTGTCATGTTCTAGCTTGTTTCCGAGATTGGAGATAAATCTCTGAAAATATTGGTCTAATAAGGAAGAAGCACTAAGAAAAGACTCCAGATAGAGAGCGGCTCCAAGTTGGGCAGACAAAGGTTTTGATTAGTTTGTGATTTATCATATGTTTAATTTTCAAAACAAATTAAAATATCTTCCACCCATTTCATGCCCCCAAAATCTTTATGACTACTTATGGCAGTCTCTGTGGCAGCTGGAGCGGTTTGGAAGAAGTGGCCTCTTGTAAGCATGAGAGGGGGAATGTAAGATGATATCAACAGCATGTGATCAGACCACTTGGCTCCCATACAAGTCCCTAATAAATGAATTTTGTCAGAAGACAGATAGATATGGTGTGTAAGGCAGGCTTCAGGACTGCTACTGCTCGCCTCTTCCACGTGGCCCCTTACTGACTGACCCCAATCCAACTCAAACGAGGGACAGCGGGAGAATCCTTAGTCCAAATGACAGAGCCTTTAGCCATTTTATCATGATTGCTGCTTGTGTTCCATCAGAGAAGAAATGCATTGTGTGTATCTAATTTAATTCAAATAAGGAAAAAAAGAACTCTGTGAGTACATGGGGGGGAAACTATTTTTTATAATTTTAGCTGCCTAGAAACAGAATCATTTTTAAAAGGACTCCAAGCAAAAATAAGTTTGGACCTTATCCCTTTCACAAAAATTAATTCAAAATTGGTCATAGCCCTAAATGTAAAACACAAAACTGTGAAACGCTTAGAAGATAACATAGGAGAAAAATGAGGTAAGATTGTTTATGATGCCTGTAGTCCCAGCTACTCGGGAGGCTGAGGCAAAGGAATCCCTTAAGCCCAAGAGTTTGAGGTTGTTATGAGCTGTGACACCACGGCACTCTACCACCGGTGACAAAGTGAGACTCTGTCTCAAAAAAAAAAAAAAAAAATTGGTTACGATGATGACTTTTTAGATACAACACCAAGGGCAGGGACCATGAGAGAAATGATAAGCTAGCCTTCAGTAAAATTAAAACCTTCTTCTCTACAAAAGGCCATGTCACGAGAATAAGAAGACAACTTACAGACTAGGAGAAAATCTTGGCAAAAGGACGGATAAAGGACTTTTATGCAAAACACACCCAAAACTCTTAAAGGCCAATAATAGAAAAAGAAACCTCACTAAAAAATGAGCCAAAAACCTTAACCTCACCAAAGGAGATCTCCAGATGGCAAATAAGCAAACAAAAAGATGTTCCACAGCACGTGTCATTGAGGAAATGCAAACTAAAACAAGGAGATACCCCTGACTCACACCTTTCGCCACTCACTAAAATGGACTCAAGATGGATAAAAGATCTAAGTCTGAGACATAAAAAACCTTGAAGAAAGTGGGGGAAAACCCTTGAAGGTATCATCCTGGGAAAAGACTTCAGTGGCAATTGCAACAGCAGCAAAAATAAACAAATGCGACTTAATTAAACTGAATAGCTTCTGTACAGCTGAGGAGACAACAACTAAAGCAAATAGACAGTCATCAGAATGGGAAAGGATATTATGGATTGGACAAAAGATCAATAACTAGTATCTACAGAGAACCCAAATTAAACAACATAAAAAGAGTTAACAATTCCTTATATCAATGGGCAAGAGAGATGGATAGAACCTTTTCTAAAGAAGATAGATGAATGCCTAACAAATATATGAAAAAATGCTCATTGTCCTTAATTATCAGAGAAATACAAATCAAAACCACCAAGAGATATTACCTAATCCCAGTAAAAATGACCCACATCACAAAGTCTCAAAGCTGTAGAAGCCAGCATGGATGTTGAGAGAAGAGAACATTTCTACACTGCTGGTGGGACTGCAAATTAATACAACCTTTTTGGAAGGAAGTATGGAGAATCCTCAAAGAACTCAAAGTAGACCTCCCATTTGATCCTGCAATCCCATTACAGGGAATCTCCCCAGAAGAAAAAAAAAATCCTTTTTATCACAAGGACATTTGCACTAGGCTGTTTATCGCAGCTCAATTTACAATCCCTAAAATGTGGAAACAACTTAAATACCCACCAATCCAGAAATGGATTAACAAACTGTGGTATATATACACCATGAGATATTATTCAGCCACTAAAAAATATAGAGACTTTACATTGTTTGTACTAACCTAGATGGAGGTGGAACACATTCTTCTTAGTAAAGCATCACAAGAATGGAGAAGCAAGAATCCAATGTATTCAATTTTGATATGAGGAGAATTAATGACCTAGTACACAGGGGGGTAGAGGAAGTGGAGAGAAGGAAGGAGGGAGGGGATGGGGTGTCATGGTGTTTGGCACACCTCTTGGGGGTGGAACACATTTATAAGAGGGACTTTGCCTGATAAATGCAACTAATGTAACCTGGATCTTTGTACCCTCAATGAATCCCCAACAATAAACAAACAAACAAACAAACAAACAAATAAATAAATAAATAAAATGGCCAAAACCCAGAACCCTGACAACATCAAATGCTGGCAAGGATGTTGAGCAACAGGACTCTCATTCACTACTGGGAGAAGAATGCAAAATGGTACAGCCACTTTGGAAGACATTTTGGTCATTTCTTACAAAACCAATCACACTTAACACACAAAACTTAACATACAATTCAGCAATCAAGCTCCTTGATATTGACCCCCAAAGCTAAGAGCATCCGTCCACATAAAAACTCACACAGAGATGTTTATAGCAGCCTTATTTGTAATTGCCAAAACCTGGAAGTAACCAAGATGTTCTTTCATAGGTAAATGAATGAATGAACTGTGGTACATCCAGACAATGGACTATTACTCAGCACTAAAAAACAAACAAAAAAATGAGTATCAACCCTTGAAAAGACATAGTGGAATCTTAAATGCATATCACTCAGTGAAAGAAACCAATCTGAACTACATACTTTATGATTCCAGCTATATGACATTCTGGAAAAGGGAAAAGGCAAAGTTGTTTTTTAAATTTCATTTGTTTGTTTTACTATGATGAAGACAGTAAAAAGATGAGTAGTTTCCAGGGGTTAGTGGAGAGAGTTGAATGAATAGGCAGAGCCCAGAGGATGTTTAGGACAGAGAAAATACTGTGTATGATGCCATAATAGTGGACACATCATTATACCTTTGCCCAAACCTATCGAATGTTAAAATCAAGATTGAACCCTAATGGAAACTATGGACTTGGGTAACTGTGATGTGTTCATGTAGGTTTGTCAATCATAGCAAATGTACCATTCTAGTGGGGGACATTGATAATGGGGGAGGCTATGCATGTGTGGGGCAGGGGGTATAGAAAAAATTGTGTACTTTTCTCTCAGTTTTGCTGTGTACCTGAAACTGCTCTGAAAAATGAAATCTTTTTAAACACTGAATAAAACAAAACAAAAAAAATAAAATAAAATAAGGAGTAGTTTGCTCCCACAGGCAGCAGAAAGCTCAGGTCCGACACACGTGAGATACAGGCAATGGCCTAGCGTGCTCGGGAAGGGAGCATCCCAGCGACAGCCCTGCCCTAAGCAGTGTACAGTGGGGCTACACCGAGGTATAGGAGTCTGTGTCTCTGGGCCTCAGGCTGTCTAAGCTGAAAATTGGGGTACATGCAAATCTGAAAGCCCAAGAATCAATCAATATTTTGTAAGAACTATTCAAAAGTTTATATTTACAATTATGTGCTATTCTGTCTGTGAAATGCCCCCATGGCATTCCCTCAACAAATTCAGGAGAAAAGGAGGATTGTGTCTGTGCCTTTCAAGAGTCAGTGGCATAGTGGGGAACAGCACAGCTCTTGGGGAGGGCTGCCTGGGTAGGAATGTTGGCTCAGTCACTCCCTGGACACGTGACAGACAGGGAGAGGTTTCACCCTTCCCTGTGCCTCGGCTTGCCCATCTTTAAAACCTCGTGGTGCCGTCATAAAGATCAAGTGAGTCTGCATCTGTAAAGCATTGGAACAGCATACGGCAGGCAGCATATGGCACGATCAGTGCCAGCTGTGCGTCTCCTTGTTCATACACACCAACATACACAGACAGACCTACCCTAAGTAAACATATTCAAGGTGGGCGGGAGGAAGAACCAGGTAGAAGAGTTATCTGGACTGTAGGAGTGAATGTAGGTCATGTCTAAGTATTTAGGTGACTGATAATCAGTGCTTGGCTCCCGTCATGTATAGACACCCCTCTGGGCACTTAATGTGCATTCTCTTTGACTTTGTCAATCACCCTGGTAGGTAGATAATAAGACATTATTACTCGGCTTATTTTGCAGATAAGGAAAGTGCAGTTAGAATAAATGTCCAGTCCATAGGGTAAGTGGCAAAACCCCAGCGCAAATTCAAGCCCACTGAAGTGCTCAAGCACGCCGTCTAGAGAGTCGCCATGGCCACTCTTCTGGGAACGCCTGCTCTAGGCCAGGCGTGCTGCTGGTCGCTTTCCTTTCTGCAGTGATTTTAGACCTCATAGTCCTGCAGAATGAGCAATATTATCTCCACTTCTTTCTCAAAGATCTGAGCCAAGCCTTCCACTTTACACTGCCTAATGCTTACCAGCAACAGCGAGGTGGGAAGCATCTGAAATTTTTCAAAGTAGGAGTTGAGATGACATTGCTGACAACACTCGGATATATTTATTTCCAACCATGCCAACTGGCACTTCGTATTAAATAATGAGCCTCAGTCAAGCTGGAAGGATGACTCATCACCTGTCAGGGCCAAACTGGTGAGACTTACTGATTGCAGCCTAAAGCCAGGGACCCTCTGTCATTAGAGCTGGGGACACACCACCCTCAGCTCCCGGCATGAGCCCTCTGAGGGCTCGGTGTCCCCACTCCCACTTCCAGCCATCATCCTGCGAGCCCAATTACCCTCATGGCCTGTCACAACACAACAGATCATCAAATCCTTACCTAGAGGTAAGTGCCCGGGCTTGCATATTTATTTTTAATTATAGCATCTCATAAAGTTAAGAGAAGCTGGAATCTGCCTTGCCGTGCCCAAGGTAATTGGGCTGATTTTCAATCCCTTGCTTTCACTTCTCAAGGCAGAAGTGGGCAGGTTGGTAACTGGAGGTGGGTGTCAAGACAGTAAGCCCCCAGATGGCTCATGCTGGGAGCCGAGGGTGCTCCTGCCTCCCCAGCTTGGGACTTAGGAATCCCAAGCCCCATTGCATTTCACTTGCTTTTTATTTTGGCCGAGTATTCTCATGAGGCATTCTCCCCAGAGGGGCTGCCCATTGTGGTCATCACATGGCTCATGTTTGCTTGGCTGTAGCAAGAAGCTGGTGATTTATGTCCATTTGGAAGATGCAAAGGAGAGGGTCCCATGCAGAAAACAGTGACAGCGGGCTGAGCTCTGCCACCATTACTAGCTTGAGAATTTGTACAGTTCCTTCTCTGGTTCTTATTTATCAAATGTAGATTTCAAAATTACAGCTAACATAGATGGTTCCTAAGGAATTCAAGATAATCAAAGAATTCATGATTCTAGAAACATCCATACCTGAACCTTGCTAGGTATTCTCTATTCTGTCTAAAATCCTACAAAGAGAAGCCTTTCCAATCCCCTCTCTTCCTCTCCTCTGTGGTAAACCCTTTCTGGAGCTGGCAAGCTTACTAATAAGCAAGGTGCTTTCTTAAACATTTTTTTTAGCACTCTTTTTGCAGCGTTATCTTGACAGCCCCAGCCTATTCTCTGGCTGCCTTTTCGCATTTTCTCCCAGGCTCAGTCTCCCTGCCTTCCTGCTGGGAGTCAGCTTTTTCACTCTTGAGTGTTCTTCTTGTTCCAGAGAGCCTTAAGCCTCGTTCTCTCACAAGACGCAGCCTTGTGTGGTGATTAAACATTCCTCCAAGAGTATTCTGCAGACACAGGTTAACAGGGTATGAAGTAAGTGCGCTAAGAAATTGCTCTGAAATCAAACGGGTAATAAAGATGCTTTGCTGACTAGAGATGAACAAGCGTCTTTATCGCATGAGGTGGTGTCTCCCTTCCTTGCCTTTCGACTGCTGGGACTGAGGCATTGTCCCGTCCTGACAGTTTCCTGAATCTTACAGGTTGGAAAGTGAGGGTCATGCCTTTCTCCATCAATCCTCCCAGGCTAAATCCCATCTCTGCTACAGGAGAGGCCAGGGGGGAATGAGCAAGATCAAGGTTTTGTTTTGTTTTTTGGTTTTCAGACAGAGTCTCACTCTGTCACCGTAGGTAGAGTGTAGTGACATTGTCTTAGCTCACTGCAACCTCAAACTGCAGGAAGGCTCAAGCGATCCTCCTACCTTGGCCTCCCAGAGTGCCAGGATTACAGGTATAAGCCACCACGCCTGGCCGAGATCAAGGTTTTGGGGGGTACACACGGCACGAAGGCTCGATTCCCAGCTCTACACATTCTACTAGTATAAGGTTAGGCTCCTTCTCTCTCCAAGCTGTGTATCCTCATCAGTGGAAAAGCCATTCAGGGCTATTGTGTAGAATAATTGAGGAAACACAAATAAAAAACCTGCATTATACTATCCAGATACTATAAGAACCCAGTGCAATCTCCTTGATAATCAAGCAGGCCCCCAACCCCATGTGAAGATGAGTTTGATCTCTCCCTTCTAAAGGGGTCATGCCTGTCCCCTCTTCCTCCTCAGAAGGGGTGTCCCCCAGACCCATAGGGATGCTACTCCCCCACCCCCCCAAGGGATATCAAGCTTGCCTTCGAGCAGCACTGATGATTGACCCCTAAAACAGGCAGGACATTCTATGGAGGGGCACCTTGTCAGTAGTTTGAAAACCCACAGACTTGTGCTGAAAATGGCAGATTGCAGAGTCCTTAGGAGAGCGGCAAGGGAAGTGCCCCATTCCTGATGTCAACAGAAAGCCCTGCAGGGCCATCCTGGCTCCAGAAGAAGTGTCCTCTGGACACCAGTCAATGCTCATTTGCCACCTCTAGTCTCTAAACAAGATGAAAACTGGCAGCCCTCAGGCATGCTTCACTTGGCCCACACAGTGGTTTCAAAAATTCATGTTGGTTGCCAAGATTTTAAAATTCAGAGAGCTCATATGAAAAATTCAGATCCATGGCTGCTTTTCCTTTTTTAAAATCTAAATATTCCAGCATCACAGCACTTGCCCAGGGTGGAGCAGACTCAATCTTCTTAGAGGGACTCCATTCTCCAGGAACCGTTCTTTCTTTCTTTGTCTGATTTATCTTCTTGACTTACTGTGTCACTCAATGGCACCTGCAGGCAGCTGAGTTGGAACCTAATTCATTTAACAAATTTTGTGTCAGTTATTTTTCTGGGCACTAAATGTACAAATCAGGCTAGTGATGGAGAAAGATAAGCAACCAATGGTAATAGTACTTAGGGGCTCTGGCAAACACAGACAAAAGGCTATGGGAATCCGGAAGTGGGAAGGACAGTTGCTTAACAGTATTATCTATAATTTATTGTCTACTATGTGTCAAGCATTTTCCTGCCTAAGGAGTCCAGGACAGCTTCACAGAAGGGTTTCACTTGAGTAGACCTTTCAAGGCTGAAAATCATCTTGCATTTCAGACAGAACTCACGATCAAGTTGTAGCAATTTACATGCTTGCCAACAAAAAATGTACAAGGGTTCTGTTTTCTTCACATCTGTGTCCATTTTTAATTAGGTTCCAGTAGCTCTCCTTATTTGAGGGTGGCATGTTTCAAGACATTCTCCCTGCCCCCCACTTTTTAATTATTCATCCATTTATGGACATAGGTTGTTTTTATAGCTTGGCTATTGTGAATAACACTGCTATGAACATGGGATTATCTGATTATCTCTTTGAGATCCCAGTTTCATTCCCTTTGTGTATATGCCCAAAAGTGGGATTGCCAGATCATACAATAGTTCTATTTTTAATTTTTTTAAGAACCGCCATACTGTTTTTCATAATGACTATATGAATTTGCATTCCCAACAAAAAGTCTATGAGAGTTTGCTTTTTCCCACAACTTTATCAACACTTGTTACCTCCTGCCTTATTTGTAGTAGTCATCTAGCAAATATGAAATGATATTTCTTACTCTTTTGATTTGCATTTGTCAGATCATTAATGATGTTTAGCCCTTTTTCATACCTGTTGGCCTTTGTAAGCCATCTTTGAAAAATATTTATAGAGGACCTTTGTTCATTTTTTAATCAGGTTATTTGCTTTTTTCCTATTGAGTTTTATGAGTTAGTTGTATGTTTTGGATATTAACCCCTTATCAGATATATGATTTGCGAATGTTTTCTCTTATTTCATAGGTTGACTTTCCATTTTGTTGATTCTATCCTTTGCTATGTAGAAACTTTTAAGTTTGAGGTAGTCCCACATGCTCATTTTTGCCATGATTGACTGTGCTTTGGGGATCATATACAAAAAATCATCACAAAAATCGATGTCAAAGAGTTTTTCTCAATGTTTTATTCTAAGAGTTTTAAAGTGTTGGATCTTACATTTAAATCTTTAACCCATTTCAAGTTAATATTTTTCATGTGGCATAAGGCAAGGGTCCAAATTTATTCCTTATGTGTGGATATTATTTTTTCCCAACACCATTTATTAAAGAGGCTCTTCTTTCTCCACCATGTACTCTTGGCATCCTTGTCAAAGAATAGTTGACCATATACGAAAATGTCTATTTTTGCACTCTCTTTTCTATTTCATTGGTCTATGTGGATATTTTTGTGTCACTGCTATACTGTTTTGACTACTGTAGCTTTGTAACATAGTTTGAAATCAAAGAGTGTGATACATCCAGCTTTCTTCTTCTTTCTGAAGATTACTTTAGCTTTGGGGTGTCTTTTGTGATTCCATACAAATTTTAGGACTTTTTTTTTTATTTCTGTGAAAAAAGGCATTGGAATTTTGATAGGCATTGCATTGAATCTATAGATTACTTTGAGTTGTATGGGCATTTAAACAATGTTAACTCTTCTAATCCATTAACATGGAATATCTTTCCATTGATTTGTGTCTTTTTAAATTCCTTTTATTGGCTTGGTACCCATAGCTCAGTGCTTAGGTTGCCGGCCACATACACTGGGGCTGGCAGGTTTGAACATGGCCCAGGCCTGCTAAACAACAATGACAACTACAACAACAACAACAACAACAAAAATAGCCGGGCACTGTAGCAAGTGCCTATAGTCCCAGCTACTCAGGAGACTAAGGCAAGAGAATCTCTTAAGCCCAAGAGTTTGAGGTTGCTGTGAGCTGTGATGCCAAGGCACTCAACAAAGGGCAACATAGTGAAACTCTGTCTCAATAATAATAATAATGATAATTCCTTTTATTAATGTCTCCTAATTCTCAATGTATAGATCTTTGATCTTCTTGATTGAATTTATTCCCAAGTGTTTTATTATTTTTTATGCTATTGTAAATGGAATAATTTTTTAAATTTCTTTTTCAGATATTGTTACTTTATCAAAATGTATCTAAATTTTAATTAGCCTGTATACAGGCTTAGATAGAGGACAAGGGTCAAGGACTCTGAAAAGGAGGAGGGACAAGGGGGATGGAGCCAACCTAGCCTTGCCTTTTCTGACCACTGTAAAGTTAGGCTGGTCTGAATTAGATTAGGCTGGTCCTTATTACCCTTTACACAAATCTTCTATAAAACATGTTCAGGGAATTCAAAATTTGCATAGAAACTAGTCCAAGTCCAAAATACAAAGAAAGGCAAAGATGATGCCAAAATACTGACAATGCATTGGAAACCCAAGTATGATTCATGTCCCAAGTTGATAACATTCCTCCCACATCAGAACATAGGTTTGAGTCTAAGTATCTGCAAATGTATGTCTTTCCTCTCGAAGCCACGCCTCAAATACCTTTCATAAATACATGCCTTCCTCACTGCTCTTTCCAGTATCTTCTCTACTTGTTGTTGTTGTTAAATACTTCTTCTTCGTGAATCACTTCTTTTTGGCAATACCCATTCATGCTAATATGCAAAAGGGTCACAGGGCAGGCCTGGGGACACTTCACCATGCAGATTATTTAGAAGAAGCAACATGAGAGCCCCTTGGGAAATTCTCAAATGTAACTAAATCAGAAAGTAATATCCTGTTTTGTCTGCACTCTGCTCTAGTTCTCCAGTGTCCTGTAGAAGGATCCTGGAGTTTCTCCCTGCTGGCTGAAAGACAAACAAATCACCGGCTCCTAGCCCTACCCTAGAGTCATTCCAGGGAATTACACTGAAAACAAAGTGTCATCAAAACCATACCAAAAAGATGCAAACAAAGCCTTAAAGTTCTCACTGCCTGTTGATTTCAATTCTCGAAGCAGAAATTTAAATTTGCTTGTAGAATGAGCTTTTATATCAAGAGTTGTTGGCTCCCAAACTTTTCATTTAAGAGGGTTCCCGTTTCTACTTCAAATAATTGCAAGAACTCTCCAGAATACTGAACTGTCAATATCAAGTAGCTGGTGGAAGAAATGATGAAAACCCACTAATAATTCAGTAAGGGTTTTTAGAGGAATCTTAATTCTATTAATCATAATACTATTTGTGTTTGTCCACTGAGAAATGACAATGCTTACATGTGTGAGGTATCTCTCTTCTGCTTAGTCTGAAGTGTGAACAGCATGACTTGGTAAGCATATTGATCATGGAGGCCTTTGCAAAATTTTCTTTCCCACACCTCATCCCCAACAGGCAGTCCTCCACCCGCAGATTGAAAATAATTATGACTCAGAAGAAACAGCAAGGGTGCAGTGTTTTCTGTTTCCTTTAGGTTTGTTTTTTCTTTTGTCAAAGTGCAGAATTCACTGTGATATCTGTTGAACACTACTGAGATTTGGTCAAAGCCCTGTAAAACTATGCTCTCTGTCTGCCTTTCATCTGCTTGAATTAGCCATAGTCTCTTCAAAGGGCAGAGTCTCTGAAAGTCTCTTCTGTGGTTTACTTCTTGGGGTAATGTCTTTTTAGTCTGCAGCTCTATGCTGTATGCATGGTTATTATTAGTCCTGCAGTTTCTCCTCCAGAACCTAATACTCCAGAAAAGTACTTGGGTCATGTGAACTTAACACAGGAAGACACAGCAAGGAGGCTAGACATGCTCCCCAGGTGTCAAGATCCCAAAGTTCCATAAAGAACTTAATCGTACACTACAGTTAGGATTTTACCAGCATGTAGTAGATATGTATGACATGTCAACTAACATGGGAAAACATTAAAACTCTTACCTCAAGGTAGTGATAGATACTAGGGGGAGGTGTTTTTAAGTTCGTTGGAGAGCTATAGAGGCATAGAAACCCAAGTGCATTAAATTCTATGAAAGGCGCAAAAGTAATATTGTAGTTCATAGAAGGAAAATTGTCCTCCAGCCAGGTTGAGATCAGGAAGGCTTCAAAAGAAAGCTGCATTTGAGTTGGGATTGACAGGGAGAGTGGGACAATTCGTCAAATTCCATGCTTGCTATACTGTTCGTGGTTTGGGTCCTGAAATAGATGATGGGTGAATTAATCTTTGAAATCATGTAAAACGTTCACCCCTGTTGCCAGATAATATAATTAATAAGCTTATAGATCAGTGGTTCTCAACTTTCCTAATGCCTCCTAATGCTGTAACCCTTTAATTCAATTCCTCATGTTGTGGTGACCCCCAACCATAAAATTATTTTCATTGCTACTTCATAACTGTGATTTTGCTACTGTTATGAATTGTAATGTAAATATCTGATATGCAGGATGTATTTGCATTGTTACAAAGGGGTTGCAACCCACAAGTTGAGAACTGCTGTTCTAGATGGTATGGGCTAGTCACAAAGATCCAGGTTCTGATAAATCTGAATGAACGACTTTGCCTGTTATGGGCTGAATCATGCCCTCCCAAAAGGCATGCCTGAAGTCCTAACCTCTGGTACTTCAGAATGCTACTATATTTGTAGATAGGGCCTTTAGGGAGATAATTAAGTTAAAACGAGCTCATTATGGTGGGCCCTCCTGTAACATGACTGGCATCTTTATAAGAAAGGGAAATTAGGAGAGGGAGGGGGGAGGGATGGGGGAGAGACAGAGGAGTCCACGTGAAGATACCTATAATCCAAGGCCTTAGAATAAACCAACTCTGTTGCTACCTTGTTCTTATAGCCTCTAGAACTGTGAGGAAATACATTTGTATTGTTCAAAATCCTAGGTCTTTGATATCATTTTATGGCAACCCTAGGAAACAAATACATTCCCCATGTTACAGTCTCCTGATCTTAGACTCATAATGCCTCCTATGTTACCATTCTTTTACTACATCCTTTTGCAAAGATCATTGACATTTCACACCTCCCTGGCCTCATTTTTTTATTGGCCACTCCACCAGCCTCCTTCCTGGTTTTCCCAATCCACACTTACACTCTCAGCCACAGCACTGCACTGATCAGGGATCTCTACACTCAAAGAAAACTTCCTCATCTTTGCCTTTGCATATTTCCTCTCCTTTGCCTCTTGTCTATTTGAGGAGTTCCTCATAATCTTTCAAAATTCAGCTCAGAAGCATAACCTCTGGGTAGGCTTTCCTGGCAGTCTCTCCCCAATTTGTAATGACCCCTCCTACATATTCTGAACATAATTGCCTTATGCTCCTACAGTGGTATTTTTCTTCTGAAATAGTAAGCTCATTTGCAGTGTCTTGTTCATCTCTGTAGGCCCATGCCTAACACAAATACTGGCACATAGAAAGTGCTCAATAAATGCTTATTAAAGGAACAAGTGATTGGACAGGTTGTCATCAAATAAATTCACATTTTAACAAGCATTCTATGTGCAGCAAACTCTGAACTGGGATGGAAGACAAAAGTAGGTCTTTGGGGCTCGGCACCTGTGGCTCAAGCGGCTAAGGTGCCAGCCACATACACCCAAGGTGGCGGGTTCGTATCCCCAGCCCGGGCCCACCAAACAACAATGATGGCTGCAACCAAAAAATAATGGCCAGGCGTTGTGGAGGGCGCCTGTGGTCCCAGCTACTTGGGAGGCTGAGGCAGGAGACTCGCTTGAGCCCAGGAGTTGGAGGTTGCTGTGAGCTGTGATGCCATGGCACTCTACCCAGGGGGATAGCTTGAGGCTCCGTCTCAA
>CAUYQV010035576.1:0-49202 GCA_963574575.1 Galagoides demidoff | reverse complement strand
TGGTCCCGGACTTTTCTTTTCTGGGAGATTTCATATTGTTGATGCTATTTCAGTGATGATATAGGTCTATTCACTATTTCTAATTCTTTCTGGTTGTGTCTAGGAAGGTGATGTGCTTCCAGGTATTGGTTCATTTCCTTCAGATTTTCATATTTCTGACAATAGAGGTTTTTTGTAGTAATCATAGAGGATTCTTTTTAATTTCTGAGGTGTCTGTTGTTATTTCTCCTTTATTGTTTCTGATTGACAATATTAGACATTTTACTTTTCTGTTTCTGGTTAGTTTGGCCAAATGTTTATCAATTTTATTAATCTTTTCAAAAAACCAACTTCTTGTTTCATTGATCTTCTGAATGATTCTTTTGTTTTCAATTTCATTTAATTCTGCCCTAATTTTAGTTATTACTTTTCTTCTGCTGTGTTTGGGGTTGGAATGTTCTTCCTTTTCCAGTTGCTTGAGATCATCCATTAAGTTGTTGGCTTTCTCTCTTTCTGTTTGCTTGATGAATGCTTTCAATGCTATACTGACTCTTATGACTACCTTTGCAATATCCCACAGGTTTTGATAATTTGTGTCTTCATTATCTTTTTGTTCCAAAAATTTGGTGATTTACTTCTTGATCTTGTCTTTGACCCAGCTATCATTCAGCCTAAAATTATTTAGTTTCCATGACTTTGTTTGAGTATGAAGATTCCTGTTGGTGTTGAGTTCAACTTTTATTCCATGGTGGTCCAAGAAAATACAAGGAATAATTTCTATTCTTTTAAATTGAGGTTATACTTGTGTCCTAAGATTTGTTCAATTTTGGAGGATGATCTGTGGGCTGATGAGAAGAGTGTATATTTTATTAGGATGAAAATGTTCTGTAGAGGTCTGTTAAGTCCATTGTTCTAGGTTCAGGTTTAAGTCTAATATTTCTTTGTTTAATTTCTTCTTGGAAGATCTAATCAAGTTTGTCAAAAAGGTGTTAAACTCTCCAAATATTATGGTGCAGGAACATATCAAGTGGTTCATCTCCATTAGGGGTTGCTTTATAAATTGAGGAGCATTCTGGTAGGGTGGATAAATGTTAATTATCAAAATCTCTTCATGTTAGGTGTTTTCCTTGGCAAATATGAAGTGACCATCCTTATCTTTCTTTATCTTTGTTGGTTTAAAGCCAATTGTGGCTGCAAATAAAATTGCAACCCCTATTTTTTTCTAGTTTCCATTTGTCTGTATTATAGATGTCCATACCTTCACCCTGAGCTTATTTTTATCCCTTATGGTAAGATGAGATTCTTGTATTCAGCAGATATCTGGTCTGAGTTTATGTATCTGGTCAGAGAAACTATGCCTCTTTAGAGGATAATTTAAACCACATTAATTTAGAGAATTGATAAGCATGGTAGTGTTTTGGGTGTCATGTTTTTCAAAAGTCCAGTGGATGTTTTTAATCCTTTCATGACTGTAGAAGTTGGGTTTTGTTCAAAAATTTCTGAGTGAGTTTACTTTAGTGAAAGAGCATTGTGCTGGTCAGTGTGCAGGATAAGTTTGAGAATAGTTATGGCAAATTTCTTCAACATGTGTATGTCATTAAAGTATTTGATTTCTCCATCACAAATGAAACTAAGTTTAGCTGGATACAGGATCCTGGGCTGAAAGTTGTTTTGTTTTAGGAGATTGAAGGTTGATGACCATCCTCTTCTGACTTGAAAAGTTTTGGCTGAGAGATCCATAGTCATTCTAATATTTCTCCTTTACATAAGGTAATGCTTTTCTTACATCTGGCTGCTTGCAGAATTTTTTCCTTTATATATACTTTGGCAAAGTTAATGACAATGTGTCTAGGAGATGCTTTATTTGGATTGAGTGTTGCTAGGGTTCCAAAACTGTTTACTATCTGAATTTCTGTTTCTCTTGCAGTGCTTGCGAAATTCTCCTCCAAAATCTCTTGGAGTAGAGCATCTGTACCTTTAGGACCATCTTCTCCTTCAGTAATTCCTATAAGACAAACATTTGATCTTTTGGAGTGATCCCACAACTTTCTCAGGGACTGATCAGGTTTTGCTCTCCATTTCTCTGCCTCTTTGAGCATTTGGGAACGTTCAAAAGTTTTGTCTTCAATTGCAGAGATCCTTTCTCCTGCCTGGCCAACTCTATTACTGAGGAATTCTACTGTAATTTGGAGCTCCTCAAATGACTTTTTCATTTCCTTGAGCTCTGCTATCCCTTTTCTCATTATGTCCATATCTTTTGTGACATTGTCTTTGAATTTATCAATTTCTTGAGACAACTTTAGAACTACTCTTTGGCTTTCAATTTCTAACTTTTCTTCCATTCTATTCATCTTATTTGCCATCCATATTCTAAATTCTATTTCTGACATTTCAGTCATTTGCCTATGCATGGCATCTTCAGTTGTATCTCCTCTGTCATTCCTTGGAGAGTTTGATCCACTCTGATTATTCATGTTGCCAGAGTTCTTCTGTTGGTTCTGCTCCATGTTTATTTTCCACCATTTGGTTATTAGAACTGGTAGGGTGAGATTGAATTGGGGTTCCCAGGTAGTAGAGTTAATCAGCCATTTACCAAAGTGCTAGGTATAGGTGATACCTGAAAAGAAACACCTTGGCAATAAGGGAGTGGGGAAGGGATTTAACATCATTGGCCTCTCATTAAAGAGCACGAGCGCACATAAGAGCACAAGATGAGAACACTGACATTATTGCATAGCAGTCTCCACACCTGTGGTATATCACTTCTGTAAATAGCCTCAGGAGAGGCTGCTCACACTAGAACTGACAGACTGCTGCTGAGAGATTGCTGTTGAGATGCTGGCTCCTACTAATACTGACTGTGAGTTCTAAGGTGTTTCGGTACCCGAGACCTGAATGAGACATACCCAGAGTGAAAATGTATAGCGGTCCGCCTCCTGACAGTTTAATGGGTTTGAGCTGTCCTGGCTCCAACACTAGGCTTTGTAATTGTGGCTTATCCCCTACAACCTTATAAAGGCCCCTTTCAGAGTTTTGGCCAGAGACCCTGAGGACCTACTTGGTGAGAAAGCTCTAGCTGACTCTGTTTTGAAATAAGCCAACCTCTACCCTATCCTAAAGAAGCCATAGTACTAGGTTTAAACCTCGGCTGTGGAGAGATACTGACAGCTGTGGTGTCCCAACCCCCACCATTTAGTTCTTTTCTGCTTCAGAACTTCCAAGGTCAACCTCAGAGACTCCTTGGGTGGATAGTCCCAGAGGCAATTTCCAATCAAATTGTCTTGGGCAGTACAAACCCTGCTCAACAGGGAGGGATCCAAGGATCTCCAACAACTCAATTGGTACCAGGGGTCCACTCCCCCTTCTGCCAGACTCAGTCCACATTGGTGTCTACTTCTCTGCTCTCTGGCCTAGTTTGAGCCTGGGCCCAGCCCTGCCTACCCACCAAACTCAAATCCACACTGGGCAACCACTCTTCTGCTTGCTGGCACCATCAGAACCAGGAGTTCTATACCTCCTTCCACCAGACACAGCCCAAAACATGGGTCAACACTACCACCGGCTGGGTAAAGTTATAACCAGGGGACTGCTCCTCCTCCTGCTGAATGTTCCTTTCTACCCATGCCCTCTTTCTTTCCCACTAGTCACAGATTCCATCCTGATGTTCTGTGGTTCACACTATACTCAGATCTCTCAGGAAAAGACCAAACACTCTGTAGGGCATAAAACTTCCAACCGCCATGCGAGGGGGGAAGCATGGACTGGGAGTTTGGACTTGTGGGGAAAATATTTGTTCAATTTTATGCCCAGCAGGGGGTGGTATCTAGGTTCCCAAGTGGGACCTCCCTGGAGAAAGAGACCTGGAGTTTAGCAGCTCTCTCCAGTGAGGCAAAATGAGAGGTCTTTTGTTCCCTGCTCACTCACAGAGAGCCCGCTGCCAGCCTCCCACTTGGGGGAGGGGTCTCCTGTTCTCTAGTAGATAGGCTTTGTACCTGTAATTTGTATTCTTGAATGCTCTTCCTTGGAGGCACAGCTTGCTAAACTTCTTTCTTGGCTCAGCTCCCCACTTTTGGCTTCATAGAGTCTGATTCTGTCCAGTTTTTCTTCCTCTGGTCAGCAGCCTCTGTGCTACTAGTTAGCCATCTTCCCAGAATTCCCTTGGTGTTATTTATTTATTTATTTGTTCATTTGCTTTGTTTCTTTTTGGCAAGACATTTATTTATGATAGAGACATTCCCATACTACAACAGGAAAAATAAGACACATGCATAATAAATATAACCTTTCTCTTTTGTACACACGATTTTTTTTTAGTCACCAGGAATATCTAAAATAGGAGTAGAAGCCTTCATGTTTCATTGCTTCTGTGATGAGCCTGGGGATTGGGAAACCATTAAATGCTTCTACAAATTATTATATATTTGTTGTCTTTAGTGGAAAGGAGCAGTCAGGTATAAATGTTTGTTAAAAGTATGGTTGTAGTCAGATTGCAATCTGCAAACATTTGAGTTGTCATTTTGCCCCAGAAGGTGTGGTCCAAATGCAAGGTGCCTGAGAAGGGGCCTGATTGGCCACATAATAGGAAGGCCCAAAGCCTGAGACTGTTAAGGAAGAGTGAGAGTATGCAGAGTGTTGAGAGCCTCTTTCCTGGATTTCTGGTTAAAGGAAGAGCAGAAGGTTCATGTTTTGCAATGGTCATAATCTCACTGAGTTTCTGAGAACTTTTTTCTTTCCCCTGTAAAGATGTAGGGAAATGGAAGAAGAATGGGACTATTCTTTGTTATTTACTTATTTGTAAGAGTTTAAAAGTTCTGATTGTGAAAAAAATATAGAAATTTAACAAAGAAGCCAAAACGAATTAGTCTTATAGCTGATACTAACATTGGCTTACACTACTGTCATACACTGAACTCCAAGTTATCAAGCCAAAACTGTTGACTTGGCAAAGATGAGAGTTACTGTCAATTGTTCCAGCTCCCCAAACTGGGTTTGACTGGCACCAGTGCTGTGTGAGTGAATCAGATGCTGAAACACAGCGTTAACTTCAGTTTTGTTCCAAAAAATTCTATTCCAGAGCTATGTAAGATGAAACTTATTCAGGGTGGGGATCATGATCATGTCCCCTAGCACAGTGCCAGATCCATAGTAGTTGCTCAAGAAATATGTGTTAAATAAATAAAGGACACAAAGGTTCTTTTGGGTTGCTAAGATCAGAACAGTATTTGCCATTATTTTGGAGGTCGGTGTGGGGTTTGTACACCCTGGAACAGTTTCTTGTCTTTGCAGCTAGTAATCTTTTTCTGTTTATGAAGTACACACATTCTCACACACTGGGCAAAGTGGCCCAGACAGACTTCCACTGCATTCCTCAGAAGAGCCAGCAATACAAGTCTCTGATGGCGAGTTGCTTCTCCTTTAGCAGAAGATTTGATTTCATGGGTTTTTAGTCATTTCTTTCTTCCTAGTAGAGGAGGGTACTGGGCTGACCCTGTGCCACAGCCGTATGTCAGCCTCCCAGAAGCCACCACAGGAAGAGGCTCCTGGGCCACAGAGCCACTTGGGGCCTTAGTTCTCACCCTCTTGAGGTCGCTGTGGGTCCTCTGGTATTATTATTTAAATGTTCCATATTCCTTTATTCTATCCTGTTGATGGGTTGAGAGTTGGTGAAGCATTCAGTGAGAAGAAAATCCCAAGAAGAGGTTCTTTGGTCTGCCCCAAGGAACCCAGCAAAGAATTATATATATTACATAGGTGCTCAAACCATGTGCTGACTTAAAAGAACTGCCAAGCTGAGTCAAGCCCAAGGTCCATCCAGTTCCAAAGTGACAGTAGAAACTCTATGATGGTTTTCAAAGAACAGATTTGTTTTTCATCTGTATGATGTTCTTGGTTAGTAGTAAACATAATTCATTAACTAACAACAAACATCTTTCTTCAACAAAAGCCTCAAGGCACAGAGGGCACATTTGTTGTTAGCAACTTTAGCACATTAGAAGTGGCCATCCCACTATTTTATTTCTATCATCTATCTGGTCTTCTTGGACCATCCTATTTACAATAGCTCTTCTTAACCTGTTTTATTTTTTTAAATTCACAGCACATACCACTACCCGATACTATATTATGTGTGTTTATTTCTATACTATTAATCTCTTTCACTAACACAACTCCACAAGAGCAAGAGAGTTTTGCTCTGTCCTGTTTCCCCAAGGGTCTGGGAAACAGCCTGGCATGTAGTAGGTTCTCAGTAATTATTTATATAGTAACGTTGCTAAATATAAAATTGTTAACTCAGGGAGACTCAGGTGTCATTTGAGATACAGTGGTGAGGTCTAGAAAGGAGTTACTTGTGTGGTATTCTCTCTCTCTCACATACACACATACCACCCATACACACAACTAAGCTGAAACAGAAGTCTTCAGGAAATGAGCACCTAGAGTCAAGGGAACACATTTCTCTGACAACAGCCTCATCCAGTGATTGTTAGGCTGAAATAGAGCCAATTAGTATGAAAGATTTGGGAAGAGATTTGCTATATTCTACCCAGACTAAAAAAAATAAAGGAATTGTTGCAAGTAAGCCAGATGGGGTAGAATGCCATGGAACTTACAGCAGATGGCACTAAAATATTAAACTAACATTTCCTTGTGCGCCAAGCCAAGCTCTATATTACCACCGACTACGGAGCCAGTCTATTTAAAAACATGCAGATGAAAACCGAATCCAGCCTTGTTAAATCATTCTGCTAAAAACAACTCCAAGCATTAGCACCTAATGTGCTTTCACACAAGGGATATGCTAATATTATTCAGGCAAGGTTATGTCTAACAAAGCCGCCCAGGATAGGAGGGGGAGGAGAAGCCCACAGCCTAAGGAATCTGTTCAAAAACAAGCTCAGTGCAGTAAAGCATGAAACTCTGATTTCCATAGCAACAGCAGCCATCCTCAGACACTTTAAAAACCAGATTTGTTTTTCTCCTTTTCAAATACCTTTGCATGGTATTTTTGGCTAATGTTGAAATACAACTGACATTACATAAGGTGTAAACACACTGCCTGTCCAATTGCTTCTGCCTGGACAGGGGGCTCGTTGTTTTCTCACTAAACCTGCCATGGTGATTCCACTGGCAACAGGGCAGCACCTGTCTCTCTGGGATGCCCCAGAAAAGTACTGTCAACTGAAAGTCAGGCTCATTATATTACAGGCTGGTGTGAGTTATCCAGCTGCATGGGAAGGTTTTGTCAAGATTTATGAACCATGCCAAGCTAAGGGCATATTATTGATCTGCTTCACAAATATTATTTAATGCCTCTGCCATGGAATACTCATCTACTTTCTCACTGAGGTATAGTGACTATCAAGGCCCAGTTACCCAGGAGTCAGCAAGAGATTTAAAAACAGAACCATGTAAATAGGTCTGCACCAAAGAATCCTATCAACAGTTCTGTGTGCTTACAACACTTCATAATAAAATGTTGGGAATAAAGGCAATACATCTGATCATCAGGTAATATACAGACTGAGAGAACTTTCCACTGTTCTGTGTTCTTATGATAGTTAATAATGCAGAAGAACAGCAATGAAGAGAGATTTGCTCACTGGCTGGTTAAAACTGACCAACTAAAGGGAGAAAAACTTGGAAGGTTCTTGGGAAAATATTAAAATAAGCTGGGCATTAGATGATGCTAGGATATTTGTTTTATTAAGTGTAATAATGGTCCTTAGTTACATAAGAAAATGTTACCATTTTTAGAGAAAGACAGTGAAGCGCTCAAGAGTGAAATATCTGGGTGGCTGTGACTTAATTTGAAAATGCTTCCCTCCAAAGCAGGTAAGACAAATATGACAAAATGATAATTATTGAATCATACATATATATGTATATATATAACATATATATATATATATATATATATATGGAGATTCACACTATTATCTCTATTTGTGCAACTTTGCAGAATAATCTATTTAAAATATTTTGGAAAGAAAACAGAAGCATGAGTTCATTCCAAATCACAGGTAATAACTAAGTATTTGAAGAGCCAACCTTTACCTCTCCTTCTTTAAAGGATGACAAAAATATCTAATATTTTACAGGCAATAATTCTTTGTCAGAGCTTGTGAAATACCTCAATTATTGATATAACTGATGCACAATTGTCTTTTAAAATAGGTAAACAGTGGACAAAAAATGATGACACAAAACCCACCAAACAAGCAAGTTGTTACAAGGAGCCTCCCTGCATGGAGACGGAAACTGCGTAGATCCTGGCCCTGCTGAGTGCCTGTCCAATCTGCCCATAAGGAAGGAGGAAAAAGCAGTAAAAAGACTGCCCTGAACAGGAAATGCACCCAAGCTCCTTCCCCCTTAGGGTAGCTGGAAGCATATAACAGGAGAGAGCTTTGTGAGAGAAACAGCAGGTATCTGAGGCATTTTATGTAAGAAATAGATAAACCCTCCAGAATTTGTCTATCCACTCCAAAGAGGTGATTCTGTATTTATGATGGTGAGAACACAACTGAACCTCACTCCCAAATGCTACTTCAAATATTCCTAAACAAGCTGATGGCTCAGAAAGTACCGCCTCATAAAAACACACCATAGGGATGACTTTTTTGTGTAGTCTCACTTGGGGGAATAGGGGATAGCAGTCTACTGCCCTCCAAGGTGACCACAAATTCAGTCCTTGTTAAAGGGAAGTGGCTCCAATGGTCCCTTCTGCTAACTGATCCTATTACATGGCTATACTTACAAGGACCAGAATTGGAGGCCTGAGCTGGATATTGACTATGAGGAGGAATAATGTTCTTGAGATGGGCTGGGTCAAGTGAGCTACACACTGGGTGGTGACAAAGCAGCACAGTCAGACCCTCCCCATCCTGAGTGCAAAGGAAGGTGGGCTGGTGCCTGAGGCCAAGGGCAGGGCAGGTCCACCACAAAGCTGGCCTGGGAAGCCCCAGGCCAGAGACTGATGCCCAGAGGATGGCCCATCCATGTGGCTTCACATTCTCTTATGTCCTTGAGTAACCTCCACTCCTGACCACAACCTGGGTATATCTCCTCATCTAGCACAGAACATACAATCTGGTTATGGAATGTGGTAATAACTGCTGCCGTTTACAATGTGCTAGTTCTCCTACCACCCCAAGTGCCTTAACGTTATTTGATCTAAACATCACTACAATTCTAGGGAGTAAGAATTATTAGTCACATTGTACAACTGAGGCTAGGGAAGTTTTGTGCCAGTAAGAGGTGGAGCCCCAGGTTCACACTCAAATCTCTGTCATTCCAGATTTTATACCTTAATAATTACATAATACTGCCTGTCTCTATACTGACCTTAAAAAAAAAAAACCCAAAACTTGCTATTCACTGATTTCTATTATATTTAAAAAAGGAGAAGCATTCACTACAGAAAGCTTTCCATTTTATAGGGTTATAATGTTTCAATAAACTGGTCTTGTGCAGATTTGATGAGCTGAGCTCAGCAAAGTAAAGCACAGACCCATAGCGATGTCACCTTCAGTTGTGCCAACACGCATCTCTTAATGACTACGTCAGCTGACCCTCGGAAAGCATATTCCTCTGCTGACTATGTCTGCCCTGTTTTGGGTTGGTCACTCCAGGAGTGCACAACCAAGAGACAAATGTTCTTCATGAGTAACCGCAGGAGATCCACGCACAATGTTCTCTCTCAATTGGCCCATTATTCTTTAACCTTCCACTGGACTCAATAACATTTAAATGAAATTCTGGAAGAGAACATAAGCTATTATATAACACACTGTCACATAATAAAATCCCATAATATACTTCAGTGGCTTCACCTATGTGTCTGGAGTCCTTATTCATTTATTAATCAAATGTTTGTTGAGTCCCCACCACTCACTAGACATCATGGTAGGCACTAGAGATACAGCAGCAAACAAAAAGCTGTGATCTCAAAGAGCTTAAAGTCTAGTTGGGAGAGACAGGCAATAAACTAATAAACAACTGCACACACCATCTACTGGGTGATAAGTGCCGTGAAGACCTAAAAACACGAGATCATTGTGCAAGAATTCTGTGATGAGGACCTCGTCACATTTCCAGCATATCATAGGAAGCCAGTAGATGTTCTAATACTAATACACACCATGCAAGAGAAAAACTCAAATCAATTCAAGGTGGGGGGGTGGGGGAATGAGAGTGGGGATGGCCATGCTCCCAGTTAATGGGTACAATGTTAGGGTGTATGGCACACCTCTTAGGGGTGGGATACAATTATATGAGGGATTTTACCTAGCAAATGCAAACATTGTAACCTAATTCTTTGTACCCTCAATTAACCTGAAACAATAAAAAAAATTTCCAGGGTACTCCATGTTTCATCATGCAGAGAGGTGTGTTACTAATTCTGGCCAACCCACCATAAGCAGAAATGACACGTGCCATTTCCGGGAGGAGGCTTTCAAGGGCTAGTGTGAACCTCCAGCTCTTTCTTCCCATGACACAGCAACCTGAGAAGCCATGTGTTGAGCTCAATGGCACAAGACAGAGGGGGCTTGGATCCCTTTGTAAGTGAAGAAAGAAGAGTCTCCGGCAACCAACACTTGTTGTGAGCTATAAACAAATGTCGGTTGAGCCAAGCCATTGACATTTTGGAGTTTGTTACTGCAGTATGGCCTGACTACCAGGGTCAACAGTGTGAGGAACACCTGAGCATGGGTGGGGACACTGGGACTGAGGTACCAAGAATGACAGACACCAGGTGGGGCTGTCTTGGTGGTCGCAAACCCTGGCTAGACATTTTAAGCCACCTGAAAGATACTAAAAAATGCTTGTAAGTAGATGTTACTCTCAAAAGATTAAAGTCTGGACTATTTAGGTGGGGCCCAAGCGTCTATATGTTGGAAAAAATGCTCCACAGAAAATGACACATTGGATCCCATTGGGTCCCCTGGGTTCAGGAAACCTCCCCAGAGGAAACCTGCATGGGGACTAACTTACCAGTGAGATCAAATCAACTTCTTATAAATTACTGGAAGGCAGCCAATCAACTGACATATAAAGAAAGTTATTCATTGAAATGTTATGAAAGAGTATGCTGCAGAAAGTAGTCCTGCATTAAATGAGTAACTGGACTAGATTCTTCCAAATCCCTCTCTCTTGGTATAATAATTATTAACATTAATATTTAAATAGTAATAAAATGAGAAGGTAAGCACTTAACCTAAATTCTCCCAATTAATCCTCACAAGAATCCTGTGATGTGAGTACTATTATCCCCTCCGAACACTAATTCCAAAGGGAGGACATTGAACACTCGTTCAAAGGGGGAAAAACTGAACCACAAACAGGTAAATGTGCCGGAAGTCACACAGCCAGTAGGAAGCGCTGCAGGTAAGACCCAAATCCATCTGGCCCAGGAGTGTGTATCCCAGTGAAAGGAGGATAAGCAATGAGAAGGACGTGGAATCCAGAGGGAGGGGCTCTAGACAGGGCCACACTGGTGGGAGAAAGGACCTTCCACATGGGCTCAGGGAGGAGTCGCTGATTCTAGCTGAGGATTCCAGTCCTTTGAGAACAGGCTGCCAAAGCAGGATGGAAAGTTTGCAACAATCCACTTGTCTTACTCCAATTCTTTTTCTTTTTCTTTTTTTCCTTTCTGAGACAAAGAGTCTAGTTCTGTTGCCTGGGCTGGAGTGCAGTGGCATCATCACAGCTCACTGTAGCCACAAACTCCTAGGCTCAAGCGACCCCCGCATCTCCCAGAGTGTTCTTGCCCTAACTCTGTGCTCACCAGGTAGCAATGAGCTGATCTCCCCCGTAGGGTGGAGTTCCTCTCAACACATTCCCAGTGTAAATCCATGACTGGGCATTCTGGCTTAGAGCAGATTCAGGTCAGTTTGGATCACTTCCTGCTGAGAACGGGGCCTGGGATTGCACTGAGCCGTGACCTAGCCTTACCCTCAGGTAGCTCACTGGAGCTGTTCACCCTCCTTCAGAGCCTGCTATCTACGAGGGGAACCCATGCTGGCTAACAGGTAGAACTGACCAATGGAATGAAACCTGGATAGCGCACTCTTAACAATGGGGAGCGTGAGGGACCCCAAGGAAATAAGATGTGGGGAGCGTAGGCTCTGAAAGGAAGCAGAGAGAGCACAGCCCCTGGGCTCCAGAGTACGGCCATGAGCACTGGGGCAGCATGGAGGCTGGACATACATCAGTGAAGGGAGGCAGGAGGCCCAGGATATCCGGCCTATTCCCCAATTTTGCCTGGGGTTGGCTGCAGAAGTGGGGACTTCTCCAGTTCTCTGGATCTCTCAGGAGGGCACCAGCTACTCACCTTGCAGTTTCTAAAGCTTTGTACTTTTTTTTTGCTGTTTCTGGCTGAGGCTGGGTTTGAACCCACCAACTCTGGCACATGGGGCCGGCACCATACTCCTTTGTGCCATAGGCGCCGCCCAAGATTTGTACATTTTTTAATGACATTTCAGGAAGAAGCAATGAAACATCTCAAGGACAAGAGTGTCTTTTTAAAATCTGCTCAGAATTACTGTCCCAGCAATGCTAGTGGTGGGCCCAGTTGGCACCAGTGAAGGAGGATGCAAAGGAGCGGGGTGCCGAGAAGAAGCAGGGCGCCAAGGAGGAGCAGAGCGCAGAGGAGGATCAGGGTGCCAAGGAGGAGTGGGGCGCTGAGAAGCGAGACCTCTGAAATGGTGGGACGGATGCCCTGACTTGCATTCCAACCATGGATCTTCTTCCTCAGCTTCACTCTACATCACAGTCAGGGTGATGCTGGCTACAGGAGCAAATAACCCCCAAATTTCAGTGGCTCAACATGGGAGGATTTTTTTTTTTTAATTAACTTAATAGATAATCATGAGTGTCATTAGCAGGCAGCTTTCCACCCAGCAAGCAGTCATTTAGGGCCCCAGGTTCCTTCCTTTCCCCATCCCCTTGGTCTACCCCAGTGTTTTTCAACCTTTTTTGCCTCACTGCACACTTGGTATAGTTAAACTTCCCTGGCACACTTAAATTATGGTGATCCAAAAAAAGGGTTAAAAAAAGAATATACTTACTGTGCTTTCAACTTCTTTCAAAAATAATTCAAAATTATTTTGAATAATTAAAGTAATTATCTTCAAAAATTATCGTTGAAAAATTAAATTCATAATCTTTAAAATTTTTGCAGCACACCCGGAAAAGGCAGGACTGGGTATGGCCCACCTTGACCCTGGTGTGACCCACATCACCCCCATTCACACTCTACTGCTGAGGTAAGAGCTCAAGCTCACCTGGATACAAGGAGGGCTGGGAAATGTGGTCTCTGAGCAGCCACTTCCCAGCCAATGACTGCACACTGTGAAGGAGCAAGCCTCACCTGGGCGGAGAGCTACTCACCTTGACCCCTTAAAAATGGGTGTCATATAAAGTAGAGAGGCAAATACATACAGCAGGAGAGACACATGTATAGTTCAAGTGGATGATCTTATGTCTTACCCTAGAGGCAAGTCAGTGCAGATCTGAGGGAGCAGCAGTAATGCCTGAACTCAAAAACTGTCTCCTTCTCAGAGGACTTTGCCCTCAGGCTCTACAGTTTGGCTCTAAGACTTCTCCATCAACCAGGCCTCTGTGTTTTTTTTAGCTGCTAGTGGGCTCTAAGGGAAAGATGTTATCTCCACAAAAACCAGAATATAAATCATGAGAGGCTTTATACATTAAAGCCAGGATTTTTAGCTTTGGAAATACAGTACATCTTAGTGGAATATATAAAATCCACCCAAATTTTTAGGATTCCATTTTAAGAGGAATAAGCAAGGGCATTAAATATGTGGACCTCAGCAAAGTGAAAGAAAATAAAAGGAACAAATTGGCAATTAGACTATTTTATCTATATCAAAATTACCTAGAATCTATTTGTGACTTCCTTTATTTCTAACATTTGAAAGGATAGCTATGATTTTATGTAAAAGAAATTCAACTATCGATTTGCTTAGCTAAAATTCAAAAATATTCTGCAGTCCAGGAGACAGACCATGCTGACATTTGAACTAGCTGCGCATATTGTGATACCATCATAAAACTCCTTTACATCTAATATAGTAATCCATGCATGATACTCAATTTCAAATCTCCAAATTCTAAAGCAACTTGCCATAGACAAGCATTTAGCTTCACTTATAAACAAGCACCAGTGAAGGAGGGTGCAAAGGAGCAAGTCACAGAGAAGAAGCAGGGCGTCGAGGAGGAGCGGGTCGCCGAGAAGGAGCAGGCACGGAGAAGAAGCAGGGCTTGGAAATCAGCTGAGTTGGAAGCGGGCCCTAGATGAGAATCAGGTTTTATTTCAAATCCTGGTCCTTCTACCCATGAGAAATTACCTAGAAATACTGACTGTACCTCAACCCTTGATTCAGTTTGAAATGAAAGTGTTGATCTCAAAACTCCAATTAATAGAAAACCAGTGTTCCTAAATTCTACATGGTATTATAGCTTATGTTTTGGTAGCACCCAAATGGTCTAGCTTAAAATTAATTCTGCTAAAAACTAAGTTACCCATTGATGAATATTTTTTGCAGCTCTCTCCCTGTGGTTGTTTTAAGGAAAATATGGATGGTGATTTAAATGATCAGTTGCCACAGAAATAGTCCAGCTTCATAGACATTCCATAGAAATGATTCAAAAACATATTTTCTTACATAATAACCCAGAGGATCTGACTGTAAATTTTAAATCATGGTGAGATTATATAGAAGCTGAATATTTTCATCACAACCACTGGATGGCAACATACATTAATACTGAGTGGAGAATATCAATATGAAAGCCACTGTTCTGCTTTATTCCATTTCCTCTGCATTTTTAGATACAGAACCTTCTAGAGATGTTAGGGACAGTAAACAAGAGTGAATTTGGGAGTGAAAGACCTAGGTTTTAGAACGAAAGGGCTACTTCTGCAAGTGCTTCATTTGTAGATAACCCATGATTTGAGTGCGTAGCCAAGAGTTGTAAGAAAACGAGGTGCCTGCCAGAGGTAAGAGTTAAGCCACAATTCCATATTTACCAGAATATGTAGCCGCCTTGACCTGAATATTTATTAATGGTAGCGAAATTTTTCATCGTATGCAGTAAATCAAGCTTGTTGTTCCCCATTTGTGAGTGGAAACCTACAGCTCAACCGTACCTCAGGTCTTCTCCACTACCACAAGTTTTCCAAGCTATGGACAGAGGCCACCTGAAGGACTCCTCTGACCCAGGAGGCTCCTATGACTCAGTGCACAGTTAGCTTCTCTGTGTCCCCACCATGTGTTTTGGGGACCTTTGTCCTGCAGGCACTGTGGGGTAGGGGTATGTTAGGACCCTCTGGAAGCTGGCAAGATGGGTGATATTTATATGATGTCTCCACTTCTCCCAGGAGGAGGTGGAACTCTCATTCTAAACCAGAGGTTCTCAACCTGTGGATCACAACCCCTTTGTAACAATGAAAATACATCTCAGCATTAGGAAGGTTGAGATCCATTGTTCTAAACCCTTATAACCAACATCTAAGCCTAAACTGAAAACCCAACTGTCAGGAATCAGGTTGTAAACCCTGGAAAAAGTTGGAGCACTAGAGGAAAAACCTGCCAAAGGTTACTCTGAGGACCTTGAGAGATCAGACTTCACAGTCACTAGAACAGAAATTCTCAAATTCTGATGTGCCTACAATTCACTGGGGAGCTGCTTAATTAATGAAGCAAGCTCAGCCCCTCTAGGAGAGCCTAACAAACTGTTACTGATGTAAATTATCCACCAACCATACTTTGAGAAACACTATCTAGAAAAACTCAATAGTTCCAAGGCCCTGAGCCACCCACCTCCAGTTTCCACAAAGATAGAGGAAAGTCCTAGATCAATGCTTCCCCTGGCTGAGGAGGACCACCCTTTCCAGCCTAGGTCAATCAGAACCCAGAGGCCGTCCCCAGCAGCCTTGAGTGGAAGTAATAAGACCCAGGGGTGTGCTTGACTCCACTTCAGAGCCCCGTTTGGGTGTCTTATTTAAAGCTACCTTTGCTCTGACTTTAACTTCTGTCTCTGGCAGGCTGCTGACTTTTCTTTGCTGGTTGGTACAACTGATTCATCTTTGGGATGTTCTTTAGACTTTCTGAAGCTTTTGATTTCATGGCCCTAGCCAACTTTGTATCTAACTTGTTTTTCCACCATCCCTGCCTGTCTCACTACGTGTTTCATTTAATCTCCAGAGGTACCGGATTTGACCTTCATTCTGGTTCCAGTTTCAGCTACCCAAATTTCACTGTCACCTGAGTGGAGACCCCCAGATGCTTGGCTGTGGAAATATGCTGGATACAGTGCTCACATTGTGAGAGAACGTTTCAGCACCATTACAAACCAAAACGGATGGTTTTTCCAACAGCACACACAGAAAATAACTTCACTGACTAACGAAGCTGCATCAACGTCTGGGCTACTTTTTCCTTCATCACAAATACACTAGAACCTCTGAAAGGTGACCCCCCGAGGGACTGTAATAAACTCATCTGCACAAGGAGCTAGGCCTAGTGTACCGATACATACACATGGTGCACGTCTGGTCTATGAAAATTAGGTCAACTCAAGGAGGTGGTCAATGTAGGGAGGTGGTCAGCTATGGAGGTTCTTTTGCACTTCCGCATCTCTTTGTAATCATCATGTTGATAAAACTTAAATACCATTTGAGATGTGCTGGGGCCCATTAACCCAAAACATCAGTAAGTCTTGTTAAGTCCAACTCTGAAGCATATCTCAAATCCATCCATTCCCTGCCATCTCCATTGCTACCACCTCTCCTAGCCACAGTCATCTCACGCCTGCAACATCTTCCTGATCTGTCTTCCACTTCAACACTTGCCTTTTCTCCCTATATTAAGCCAATGTGACCTTTAAAAAAATGCAAAGGAGTTCGTGTCACTTCCTTGGTTAAAAATCTTTTAGTGGCTTCTTGTATGGCTAAAAAAGGCCAAACTCAGCGCCATGGGATGTGCATGAAGGGGCTCTGCAGGCCTTCCAATCCCCGTTTCTTGCCTGTTTCATTTTTGCCTACTACATTCTAGCTTTGTCAATTTTTTTCCCCATTTCTAGAATGCCACCACAAGTTTCTGGTTTTGGGAACCAGAAACTGGAACTTTATCTGGAACTGTTTTTAATCAGTTCTTGCCATAGTTGTCTCCAAGCTTCCTCCTTCTCAGAGGCCTTCTCTGACCTTCTTGCCTAAGTGCAGCCCACCACCAGGGGCTCGCTCACATCGCTCTACTGATTTCCTTCTAAATGTCCCACCACCACCCCCCACCACATTGCTAGTGTAAGGCTGGTCGTGTGCCCTATCAGTGGAATCAAGGAAGGATGAGTGGATAAGTAGGTAAGGTCTTGCTTTGGCAGGGCTGACATGGCCTTGAGTAGAATTTATGCTGTCTTCATTACAGGAGTGTTTTTTGAGGTAGCCAAGATAGAACCTAGAAGCGCAAAGACCATGTCTATGAGTATCCACCAAGGCTTTACAGGAAAGTGAGGTTAGCATGAGAAAGGGACAGAGAGTCCTCTGGAGCGCATCTTAGCTACGAGAATTAGAAGTATGTGAATTATGTCCTGCAAGCCCCATTATTATAAGTGAGGACTATTTCCATGAGGGAGAAAGGGCTTGCACAGGAATTAGGGTCACCACCTAATAGAGTATTTCTTTAGAGGCATAAAAATGTTTGCTGTCTGTAAACTCTTTTTTCACAAGAAAGTTCGAGGTTGACTGGACTTGCTAATCTAAGCCCCACTCTGTGCCCAGGTCAAACTTAGAAGGAAGTTGAAGTTTATAGTGTCCAAAAGATTTGGCATTAAAATACTGTAGAAGTATCATAAACATTTCTGATATTTATGCACACCTTGGAGGTGAAGTGTCAAGGAGATCTGTCCCTGGAACAATTCTACCCATGGGTGAGAAGGAATATACTCTCAGTGTCCTAGAGCTACCATTTTCAAAAACATAGATCAATTTTGGAAAAATGCTAACTTTGTCACTGTTTCGGAAGGAAAAACCGTGAATTGAGCTGGGTACTGGCTTCCTTCTTCCAGAGATGCCCAGACCAGGAGAATACCTCTGTCCCTGGGCAGAGTCTCACAAAAGCAGCTTAGCTCTTTTGACCAGTCTAAGGTGGAAAACATAACATCTCCATCTAAACATTTAGAGGTACACACTGGCACGGGAGCCAGACTTTATCCAATAGTCACTGGCCCGTCTTGTTGAAAACTGATATAAAACAGCGGCTTTGGAGGAGGGCTGCAGTCCTCAGGCCGATTCTGACATTGGTACCATGAAGGAAAGAGACTTTCCAAGGCTCTTCACACTTGGAGGTAGCAAAAGAGACTGGAAAAGAGTTAGCACTTTACAA
This sequence comes from Galagoides demidoff, assembly GCA_963574575.1. NCBI lineage: Eukaryota > Metazoa > Chordata > Mammalia > Primates > Galagidae > Galagoides > Galagoides demidoff. Next base: position 30,822 of record CAUYQV010035576.1, on the reverse strand, counting down.
CCTATTAATTCAGTATCATGGAAGCAAATAAACATAGGATTAGAACGTAATGACTTTTACTTTTAAGAATTATGGGAAGAAAAGGAAATGGTCACACTTACTTTGTTTCTCTCCAAATTTTTTAGGACAGAGGCAGTATCTAGTATAATAATGAAAAATAATACAAATATCATACATGCTGGGCAGATACAAATCTATTCTATTTGAGAAGATCTTCCTCTGGCAGACTTTCTGCAAATCACCTCCCTCACCTAAGGAAGAGAGGTGGGTTTTCCCTGCCACAGGAGCTAAGCCCTCTAAGCTCAGACTGTAGCAGCTGGTACCCAGGAAAAGGAGGCCATGTGTGAGGAGGCTACAGAGACTTGCCTCCTAGGGCATAAGACAGGCACCTCTCTCCGGAAGAGACAGAACCAGCTGAGTCCCCTCCATATCTCTAATTAAAAGCATGTTGACCTGGCGTTCTTTCTAGAGGTCTGGAGTGCTTAGCTCATCCACCTGCAGCAGAAATTCTCAAGCATCAGTGTGATTACTAAAAGTGCAGATTTATGTCCCACCCCATTCTTACTCTGTGGAGGGAGAATGGGAACTGTAATTTTTAACAAGCACTACAAGAAATTCTGAGGTGTCTAGTGCCCAGGCAACGCTTAGGGAACCTCTGGCTTACAGCAATGCTCCCAGCCTGGGTGGGTCATGGGATGCACGGTTCATTGAAGTTTCCCGGAGAATTTTTACCTTTTATGTTTTTGTTCTGATAATTTTTCAAATGTTAAGAATATCCTGGATTACTTATAGCCAAGAGTTCCGATGAAGTGTTTACAATTATGTTGGCACTGAGTACTTTTAACTTTGCCTTGATCTAATGAGTCTTTGCACAGATTCAGATTTCTTTCTTTTAAATTACTCCATTGCCCTCCCTTGGATCTATGAATCAAAATTCATCCACCTGAATCCCTGTAGATGGAGTGCTGTTTCCAATTTTTCATGACTGTGAACAATGTTATAAGAAAGATTGGTATGTATCTTTACATCCATATTTACATGTCTATAATTTATATGTAATTATAATTTATACATAATTTATATTTTTCCCATCTTCCGAAGCATTTCTATGGGATAAATTCCAAAGGGTATGAGCAATTATAAGCATTGGATGTTTACAGTCCTGGAAGCTGAGTGTTCACACCAGAGTGATGCTGAAATGACATAATTTCATGTGCTCAGGAACAGAACAGAGGAAGGAAAGGGCACATTTTGACAAATAAAATGGACATATTGAATTTGGGAGGTTTATGGGATGTCCAATAAACAATAGGGCAATGGGCTTGGAGCTCAAAAGAGAGGACTTCTCCAAAGCGAAAGATGTGGGAAGTGCCGCCCATGGGGGTGAGGGCAGCCTGGAGAGCAAGGATAGGAGGGAGGAAGAAGGACAAGGCCAGAACTCTGGGGCAACACAGAGGGACAGGAAGGGGACAGCAAGAGACTAGAAAAGAGGTCAGAAAGTCAGAGGAGAATCAGGAAGGAGAAAGACCAGTGCCATAAGGGGAGAAAAAGTTCCGAGAAGGCATGAACGATCCTCCATAAGCTGAGACTGTCCCTGATTTTCTTGTTCAGTGAAGTAGGTTACAAAACAGTATGTTCAATATAATATCAGTTTTCAACAAAAAATTAGATACACCCAAATGCTTAAAGAAAATTTCTGAAAGGAACAAGAGCAGCATTAAAAAAAAAAAAAAAGCAAAAAGCAAAAGCCTGGAGAGTTTTGAGAATCGGAAACAGGAGGATGGGGCAGGGGAACTTTAACTTTTTATTTTGCACCATTTTGTACAGTTTGAATTTATTGTCATGAATGTACATTACTTTCTCACTAATGTTTTAAGGACCAATCAGCAGTATGATATTAAATTACCAGAGAGGAGAAGAAAGATGGGATTAAACAGAATCCTTTTTTGTTTGTTTGTTTGTTTGTTTATTTGTTTGTTTTGAGACAGCCTCAAGCTGTCCCCCTGGGTAGAGTGCTGTTGCATCACAGCTCACAGCATCCTCCAACTCCTGGGCTCAAGTGAGTCTCCTGCCTCAGCTTCCCAAGTAGCTGGGACCACAGGCGCCCGCCACAATGCCCAGCTGTTTTTTGGTTGCAGCTGTCATTGTTGTTTGGCAGGCCTGGGCTGGATTCGAATATGCCACCTTAGGTGCATGTGGCTGGCGCCTTAGCCACTTGAGCCACAGGCACCGAGCTGAGAATCCATTTCTTTAGCAAGAGGGGAGACAGGGTGACCTTTAGCAGAATGGATTTAGGTGGGACTGTGAAGGCATTGCCATGGCCTAAAACACTGCTTCTTCAGCTTTACCAAGCAGAGAAGCCACCAGGGGATCTTGTTAAAATGCAGACTGTGATTCAGCAGGTCTGGCTGGGATTCCCCATTCCTAACAGCCTTCCACACAATATCAAGGTCCAAGTGCTATACTTTTGAGTTGCATAATAAAGCACTCAGAATGCAGGGACAGACATTAGGGCAAAGAGACCACCACTTCCCACAGTGTGTCCCCTGGAAGACGAACCCTAAGGCACACTCTGATGAAGAAGATTCTATAAGCAACAGGCTGGAGAAATACTCCATACCCACCCTGATGAGTCACGTTGGGTATGAGTGCTTCATTGAGAATTTTGGTATTGGCTTTTCACTTGGGCATTCCTAACATGTAGGGTTAACTTTGTAGAAATGAAAATATGTCTACCCCATTAGAATCCAATGTTCCTAATAGTCATCCTAGAAGGTGTGGGAAGCAGGAACGCAGGAGCAGACAGGCGGGACACTGATGTATGGAAAAGAACTATGTTTTGTCTCCAGTGCAACATCAGCAGAGGTCTCGTAGAACTGAGAAATTTCAAAAATAGACCTTGCTGGGAACAGACACCAGTAAGCCTGGTGCTCCTCCATGGAACATGCTAGAATGCCATCAGATATCTGTAAAACTTTGTTCCTAATATTTCTAGGTCCTTCTGAAATTTACCCTGGCACCAGCCCCAAAGCCGGCAGATGAACATACTTGTGAACGCATAAACCTGGGTGCATTTGGACTACCGTAGGCTCCAGCAGACAAGAGCTAGATCCACAGAAGATGGCCTGACCTCTCTGTTTAGGGGTGCTGAGCTTGGCATGAGAACAAACTACCCTCCACAGTGATTAAGAACAGTTTGGGGGAGGCTGGGTAGCACTGATCTTTTCTCACCTGCTGAGATGGAGCAACTGAGACCAAAAGAACCTCAGTGCTCAAATAACCTGCCAGCAGCCCCGAGTCACCTGCTCAGGGCCTCCAGGTCTTGGCTGTCCTGAATGGCCTTTCAGATGCTCTTCACAGATTGTGCAGCTGAGGAGTGAGTTTCAATGGGAGACTGGATTTCAAAGGGCCCCTCCGTGCAGACCAGAGTGGAAACCATTCACCCTGGCATGCCTTTATCTTTTGAAAATACTGCCTCCTCTCTACCTTCTAAACTTGGCAGCAGAGAGTCCAAGCCTTATGAGGCAACTTGCACAGGGATTCAGATAACACCAAATTGGCCATAAAAGATGCTCTGAAGCCTATGCATTCACAGCTGTGTGTTCCGTCCCTTCAGCTCTCCATCAGCTGTCTGCACAGCCAGTACCAGTTGTGGTGTGTCTCTCAGATTTACAGGGGAGTGGCCTGCAAAATTTCCTTTCTCCTGGACCTTCAGATTTATATATTTTGAGAATAAATATATTCAAAAGCACCATGCACGTGGTGACTCCCTCAGAAACATTAAGTTATGGGATAAAACAGAGACACATGCCTGTTACATAGAGCAACATGAACACACACTCAGCGCAACTAAGTCTGACTATGTGGGGCCCCAGAAGGACGGACTGTTGTTCAAGTTAATGCTGTTTTCAGTGCCAAACTGCAGGGTTCTCTCCCTCCACATTCAGAGTGGCGGCAAAGGGGCCCCAAATAGTTTTACTATTCATCTAACAAATACACATTCCCAACATTCAATTTGTCTTCAAATATCCTCCTTATCGCACACACTAAATACACTTTAAGGTCTCAGGAGAGTTATTCGGAAAGTCAAGAGCCGGTTCCGTCGGCCCACGCGGGATGCCACATGCCAGCAACCATGGAGCAGGCTTACCTTTTTATCCCACGTCCCCCATTCCAATGTGTTGATTTGAAAGAGTTTAGAAGCTAGTTTCCAATCTATAATGACAAAGATTTTTGTCCTCTATTTTTATAGGAAGCACTTTAATTGCTACTAACATCACCAAAGTGAGTATAGACTGAGGAGAAGGTGTACCCTTGAAATCATTGATTCTCAAAAGGCAAAATACTTCAAAAAAAAAAAAAGTAGAAGAGCTGGATGGGAGAAGACCTTAAATTAGAGTTGTGCCTTTAGGATTTGTTTTAAAGTTCTGTCTGAGTTTCTCTACCCAGGAGCTGGGTAAAAGTTCTGTATCTTCACCCATTAACAAACACAGGATAAGCAGAGCTTCATTTGCTTATGGAACTGGCATTCATTTCCTAAATTCCACAATACAACTGCAGCCAGATGGGAGTGATCTGGGGGGAGGAATCTTCTCTAGTGTCGGGAAGAGCAAATAATGCATCTGAGGCCCTCATCACAAGATTTCTCACAGGGAGAACATAATGACCAAATTAAAATTATTCAAAGGTGTAAATGACTTCAAAAACTACAAAGTCACTTTGGGTCTTGCTTAGGCACAAGAGAAACTCTGGAACCAACTTTAGTCCCTGTCTTTCCTGACTAGCTGGGACACAGAAACCTCATCAAAGCCTAAATCCCTTGCTTCTGGGGTAGGACTACGATGGAGACTTGTCCACGTAAGAACACTCTGGGCTGGGACCACGCTGCCTGCAGGAGCTCTGTACCCGGAGGGCTGCAGGCACGGCCGCTTCTGAGAGGTGGGACTGGAAATGGGCCTGGACAGTAACAAGAAAAGCATCACTTTCCAAGGTAGGAAACCCAGTCCGGGAATGAAAGGAGGGACACACTCCAGAGAGCTGATTTCTCCCATCTCCACCCAGCCCGCAGGGAATCCTTTTCTCGTCCACTGTTTGACCAGCACGGGGGTGACCACCGGGCTGAGCCAGATCCTCAGCCAGAGGGAGAACATAACCGCAAACCCCAGTGCCGTGAGGAGAGCTCTTGCATTACCTTTTTGCTTGTTGAAAAACATCAGAGCAGGCACAGCACTGGGACCTCGTGGCCCGGGGCTCTCAGGGCTCCGGTTGGAACCCGCTGCATCCGCAGGTGTCCGCGGGGACGTGGGCCCCTCGGGTGCCGGGGCTCCATCTCCGGAGAGCAGCTCTGGGCGGGCCTGGGGGACGACCGGCACGAACGCGGGGAGGGGACTGGGCGCGCCCTCCTCGGCCCGCGCGCCCGGCTCCTCCCGGATGGCGTGCAGGGCGCCCAGCTTCATCGGCGGCGAGTCCTGCTCCCGCTTGGGGCTCTCCTCCGAGGCGGAGGACGCGTCGCACGACTCGATGATGAGCTCGCTGTCCAGCTCGGCTTCGCGCTCCTCCCGCAGGATGCTGTACTGGATGGACGGCGAGGCGGGCGACGGCGGCGGGCCGCCCACGTGGCTGAAGGTCACGTAGCCCGAGGGCAGCGCGTCCTCCGCGGCCATCGGGTCCTCTGACACCAGCTCGATCTCCGAATCGCCCGATTCCGCGCTGCTGGCATCCTGGTCCAGGGGGCTGGGGATGGTCGGCCGCCCAGACCTGGCCTTGACTGCGGGCCTGTCGGCCACCTGGCCGGCCGGCCGCGGGCTCTCGGCGGTGTCGAAGGACAGCCCCTTGGACTCTTTAATGGCGGTGATGAGCTCGTCCTCGGAGATGCTGCCTTTCCCCTGGGACTCCGCAGCAGATGGCTCTGTCGTTCCACAGAACCGAGGAGCCAGAGAGGCACACACACGGACAGACAGATGGACAGAGAGAGAGGAAACAAAACAAAATTCCATTAGATGTTTTGCTTGAGAAACATATTTCATTAGCACGAAAGTAGTCTGTTTCCAGGGCAATACTGGAAAGCTGGGCCACCTGAACTAAAAGGCTAATGACTGCTGACGGCCCAATGAGTCAGTTTTGCATTTTTGTCTATCTTAATCTAGCGATTTTTTAAAAATGACCCAGCAATTTCTTAGAGACAGAACTTCAGTTGTTTCTTTTTGTTTCAATGCAGCATAGATTCCAGAAGTCGCCATTTTAATTTGATTCATTCTCTTGGGGAAAGTTTTTCAGTTTTCACAGATTTCATGAGATAATCTGATGTACATTACAATTGGGCCACCAATATGAACAGGTCTGGAAATCATCCACTGTTCTCACAGTCGCTCCTTTAATAACCGAGATAGGTAATTTGGGGGCTTGGATATAACCTGACTGCTGAGCTTTCCCTATCAATATTTTTACGCTATTCTAGTGGAGACTGCAACTGGGGGGAGTAATGTAAGAGATAATTTTTGCCAATTCCACCAAGCAGACTGTGGATTGCATAATGCATAATCCCATAAGCCTTGGGCAACCTGCTGCATTCTTGCCCTTCCTTTCACCTCCCTCACCTCCTCTGGAGAAGTACAAAGCCTGAGAGTCACCCCAGTCCCCTGGGTGAATGCCTGCCTTCTGCCTGATGTTTATCCAGATGGCCCTAAGGCCACACTCCTTATCTTACTGAGCTCTTTCTCCCGGTGAATGAGAGACCTGGGATCACCATGACAACAGTGTTCTGGAGCTTGGTTTTCCCTTGCCACACAGCAAGGCTTTCTTTCAGAATATCTTAGACACTGGTCCTTGGGTCCTTTTGTGAGCAAGAACAAGCTAGCTGGCATTTCTCCAAAGCTTTGAGGTCACAGGGGTGGGGATGGGGGGATCTATGCCTAGATCCTCATTGCTTCAGGATTATGGGGAACCTTGATGGATAAAACAGTTTTGATTTTTCTAATTCTTTATAAAGCAGAATTGATTGTATATTTTATCTATCTATCACTCATTCATTCATGTTTTATTGAGAACCTAGTGTCTGTTAGGCCCTTTTCTTGGCACCTGGGATGTATTAGTGAATGAAACAGACAACAAAATTTTTTTACTGATATCCTAGTAGGAGGAACACAATATATATGTAAATAACTATGTTTATTATTTTATAAATATTATTTATATTACTTATATAATAATAAATATATAGTATTTACAATATATAAATAGTATATTAGAAAATGCTAAGTGTTATGGGAAAATGTAGAGTAGGGTAAGAGAATCCCTAATGCCAGGACAAGGGGGAGTAGAGAAAGGATATGATCTATGAAGCTATGGGCTTTTGTTCCTTTCGTAACTAAAAAAAAAAAAAAACACTTCATTATCTCTCACATGATTGATGTTTTAAAAAAATATATTGTATGATTCTAAACTCTATTTTTATAGCAGTTCGTTTCCTAAGTTGTGCACATATTCCTTGATTTCAAATAGCACAAAAGTCTAAACGTTCATATCAGCTTACTCCTCAATGGCAGGCAAGAACAAGGAAAAAGAAGGTAAGGAGTAGAGGCTGCTGTAAATTAGGGATGTTCTGTACATCCGGAGCACCGGCAGCAGCTTCGTCGCAGCTGCATTTGTTGAGCATCTACTAGGTGTCAGGCACTTTACAGAGCGGAAATGGGTTAAGTGACTTGTCCAGGGAAATATAGTGGTTTTTCTCTTTTTGCCCCCTGTAAGTCCATTCTAATCCTTCTCTGCCCTGTTCTGTCCTCTGAGAGGCTGATCTATATAGAAGGGATTACCCAGGATCCCTTCTCCTCTGGTTTCAGGGGTTTCTATTTTTGGTTTTCTGTTTTTTTTTTCCCCCAGCCCATAGGAAGCATGAAGGTCTGGGAGGAGGGAAATGTCAAGGTATTTATCCCTTCTGCTGCTTCTGGAGTTCCAGCTCTTTGCACATTTCAGGAATTCTGGTCCTGCTTGCTCATTAGGTCTAGGGGTGGTACTAGCTCCCTAATGGCTTTTCATCGTTTGTTGGTTCTTTCGACCATCTTTACACATCTGTAAGTAGCCCATTCTTTAAACTCTCTTCAGTTGCAATCTCGAGTGTGTCACTTGTTTCTCGCCAGGACTCCAAATGATAAAGGCACCTGGCTAGAAATGGTCTGACTTGAATTTGAACACGTTTTTCTATTTCTTGTGTTTTTTCCACTATTTCATACTACACCTGTTTAAAAGTAGTGTGGGGTTTGAGATGGGCAAGTTATATTTTGGAGGATGAGAAAGAAGAAGAAAAGTAAACTAGAAAAGCACAAGCCAAAGAATAAAGCTGGACTCCTACCTATGTCATACTCAGGAATTCATTCAAATCAATTAATAACCTGAATATCACAGCTAAAATAATAACAGAAGCGAACATAGGTGGGAATCTTTGTGTTGTTGGATTAGATAATAATTTCTTAGCTATGACTCCAAAAACAGAAGCAACAAAGAAAAATGGATTAATTGGTCTTCATTAAAATTTCATGCTTTAGAGGACACCATCAAGAGAGTGAAAGCACAGTTCACAGAACAAGAGAAAATATCTGCATATAATATGCTGTATCTGATGATGGACATGTATCCAGAACATATAAAACACTGGGAGGACTAGAAGCAGACTGAGCACACAGCTCTTGAGGAGAGGATCAGAAGTTGCAGGCAGATGCTTATCTATAGATGACTCTTCCTGGAAAGAATGTAAAATGCCAGAGAAGCAATAAAACATTCAGAGTGAAGGAGAAGGTGATGGAGAGATTCATTTGGCAAGATTGAAGGAAACTTTGGGGAGGTATCCACACATGGGGAAGGATGGGGGGAACCCTGAGGCTCCATGTTCATCCTGCAGGCACTGTAACCTAGCTGTGAGCTCCCCCCCCCCATCACAGGCCTCTGGACTGATTGGCGAGTTGCTTGGAGTTGCTTGGAGGTTATACAGAGACACACACAGAAGAGTGGGTACAGCAGGGATGTGGTGGCTACCAATTCCACGTCACTGCAACTGATGCCATTTGGAGCTCTCAGGTACAGGGTGCCAGGTATATGCAGGGGCTCAGAATACAACAGCAGCCTTTGAATTGCCCCTGCTGGGATGGAGTGGGGGTGGACAGAGCAGATGCTCCCCTTTGCCCCTATGACTGGGAGCTGAGCACATCTTGCTCCCTGAGCATAGGGGATGTCTGAGAGGCCACAGATACCAACTGAGATGCCTCCCAGTGGCTGCTTCATTGGGACCTGGGGCAGGGGTAACCTCAGCCACATGGTGGTTCCAGCTCACTCCCAAAACCTTGTGACCCTCAAATTGTTTCCTACTCTGTGTGGCTCTACCTCTGGATTCTGAATTGCTGGACCTACCCCACCCATGCAGTCCTCCTCTTCAGTCCTGGCACTGTTGTCTGACACCATGGCCTTGCCCATATAGCTCCTATCCTGCCACCAGGCTGCAGCTCCAGTTCTGAAACTCCAACTGTAGCTGGGCCGGAGGCTCTGCCCCAAGGTTTTACTGCAGCTTCTGGGATTGCAGCTTTGCCCCTCTGAGGTTACAATGCTGACTCTAGAACCCCAAACTCTGCCTCTGTGGCTTCAGTCCTACCACTGGGCCCATGATTCTACCCATGAGATTCCAATGCTGTGCTTAAATTCCAAGACTCCACACATAAATCTCCACCACTGCTGTTGGGCCTAAGAACCAACCCAGGACAATGCTCTGCCAAGGACCCTACAGCTTCCAGTCACCATTACACCTAGACCCAGTTTGAACAAATTCCCACAGCCAAGAAACCCATGACCACTGCCTAGATAGCCTCATTAACCTGCCACTGTCACCTGTGTGGGGAAACAGAACAATCCGCACAACTCCAGCCTCCATGGAGAGAAGTATTACCCAGGCCCTAACTTGAGCTTCCAATACCAATCTGGGAATAATCCACTACCCCACCCTAAGATCATCCAACACTGGCTTGAACTGTGGTAATCACAGTGAAATGGGAGAAAAGAAAACAGCTGCATTACAGGCTCTCAGTGTGCCCACCTATTTCTGCTGGGTCAGCATTCCAGAGCAGGACAGAAATGTGCCATCTAGGGACTTGCCCTTCTTTTTACTAAGTAGGAGAATTCCCAGCAAAGAACAGATGCCCTTCAAATCTAAAAGGCCTGAGTTGAGAGAAGAGGATTCAGATGAGAAGAAACCAGCCAAAGATCCTAGCAACATGAAAGAACCAAACAATTCAAAACCCCAAAGGGATCACAATGGACCTAAAAGGAATTGTTGACATGTCAGAAATGGAATTCAGAATATGGATGGCAAATAAAATGAACAAAATTAAAGAGAAAGTTGATCACCACACCCCCCCCCAAAAAAAAGCAAAAAAAATTGAAGAAATCTATGAAAAAAAATGAAAAAGTCACTAAAGAAATAGACAATATAGGAAAGGATAAAATAGAATTTAAAGAAATTAGACAGTCATTTAGGGGCTGTAAAATACAGGAGAAACCTTTAGTAATAGGTTAAACTAAGCAGAAAAAAGAATATGAGAGCTTGAATACAAAGCTCTCAAACTAAAGCAGGTATTCAGAGATATAGAAAAGAGAATAAAGACTGAACAATCACTCAGAGAAATATGGGACTGTGGAAAGCAAAACCACTATATGAATTATAAGTATTCCTGAAGAAGAAGAAAAAAGAACAAGAAACAGGAAAAATCTATTCAAAGGAATTATTGAGAAAAACTTCCATGGTATTGCCAGAGATTCAGATATCTGACTATACAAGATGGTCACTGAACACTAGGAAGATTCATAGCAAACTGGACAACAGGACATCTCCAACACACATAGTTATCAAGCCAAAGTTGAAACAAAGGAGAAATTTCCACAAGCAGCAAGATAAAAGTAACAAGTACCTACAAATGAAAATTCAGTGGGCTAAAAGCAGACTTCTCGACAAAGACCTTAGAAGCCAGAAGAGATAGAGGACCCATCTTCAGTCCTCTTAAATAGAATAACTGCTAACCAAGAACCTTATATCCTACAAAACTAACTTTCATAAAACAATGGAGAAATAAAAGACATATCTAGACAAGCAAATGCTCAGGGAATTTGTCACAGATAGAACTTCATTATAGGAAATACTGAGAACTGCATTATACATGGATCAGCATAACAGATACTCACCAGTGTATCACCAGCTAAAGCTTATAGCTCTCTCAAGAAAAAAAAAAAGCACAAGTGGGAAAACAAAGTGATAAGGTATTACATAACATGATGACCAGCACAACATTGAATGCCCCACTCAAAAGATAGACTGCCTGAATGGATGACAAAACAACTCAAGTTCCCACTGTCTCTAGGAAATACATCTAACCAATAAAGGACTCACGCAGACTCAAGATTAAAAAAATGATTCCATGTAAACTGAAAGGAAATAGAGCAGGTGTAGCCATTCTAATATCCAATAAAATAGACTTTAAATCAACAATGATAAAAAAAGAAAAAGATGCTCATTTTATAATGATAAAGGAGCAATTCAACAATAAAATAAAACAATCCTAAATATATATCCACTTAACACAGGAGCTCCCAGATTCATAAAGCAGATCCTACTAGTCCTAAGCAAAGAGATAAAAAGTAGAATTGTAATTGCAGGGAACTTCAACACTCCACTGACAGAGCTGGGCAGATCACTGAAGCAGAAAATCAGTTAAGAAACATTGGACTTACATGGGACTCTAGAACAAAAAGACCTAACAGACAATTACAAAACGTTCTACCCCTAAATTATTGAATATACATTCTTCTCATCAGCACAGGCAATTATCCAAAATTCATCATATCTTAACCCACAAAACATGTCTTGAAAACTTCAAAAAAATCAAAATCATACTATATATCTTTTTAGACTTCAGTGGAATAAAACTAGAAATCGATTCCAAGAGAAACACTCAAATCTATACACAGTCATGGAAATTAAACAGTCTGCTGATGAATGATCCTTGGGTCAATGAGAAAATTAAGATGAAAATCAAAAGATTTCTTAAACTGAACAATAAGGGGAATGCACGTTATCAAAAGTCTGTGGGATACAGCAAAAGCAGTCTTAAGGGGAAAATTCATAGCACTAAAATGCCTACATCAAAAGACAAAAAAAAAAAAGTCACAATTTAAAAACCTAATGTCATGTCTCAAAGAACTAGAAAACCAAAGAAGAGAAAACCATACCCAAAGCCTACAGAAGAAAAAATAACAAAACATAAAAGAAGAACTAAATGAAACTGAAAATTTAAAAATAATACAAAGGGATCAACAAAACAAAAAATTGGTTCTTTGAAAAGATAAACAAAATTGACAGACCTCTTGCTACGTTAATCAGAATTAGAAGCAAAAAGAACCAAATAAGCTAAATCAGAAATAAAAAAGGAGATATTACAACAGATACCACAGAAATGCAAACCTTCATCCATGAATACTATGAAAATATCCATGTATATAAAATAGAAAACACAGAGGAAATGGACAGATCAGGAATAAATAAAACTCTTTAATAGACCAATAGTGAACAGCAAGATTGAAGCAGTAATAAAAAAAAATGCCCACAAAAAGTGATTTGGACCAGACATATTTATAGCTGAATTCTACCAGACATATCGAGAAGAACAGAAATTATTCCATAACTCAAGAAGGAGGGAATTCTCCATAACTGAAGATTATGAACTGATGAAGCTAGTACCACCTTGATATCTTGAGGAAAAGATAACTACAGACCAATATCCTTAACAAATATAGATGGAAAAATCCTCATAAAAATACTAGCAAAATGAGTCCAACAGCACATATAATAAATAATTCTCCATAACCAAGTGGGTTTTATCCCAGGGATGCAAGGATGGTTCAACATATGTAAATCTATAAATGTGATTAACCACATAAACAGAAGCAAAACAAAGTTCATATGATTATCTCCATAGATGCAGAAGTGTTCAACAAAATCCATCACCTTTTCATGATAAAAAAAAAATCCTTAACAAACTAGATGCAGAAGGAATGAATATACCTTCTATGGTCAACAGCATATTGTGAAAGAATCTCCCTAAAAACTGGAACAAGACAGGAGTACCCACTGTCACCACTTCTATTCAATATAGTACTACAAGAACTAGCCAGAGAAATTGGGCAAGAGAAAGAAACATGTACCCAAATCAGAAAAAAATAGGTCAAACTAATACTTTTCACTGAATTTTATGACCTTGTATCTATAAAATCCCAAAGATTCCAGTAGAAGACTCCTAGAAGTGATAAATTAAGCAAAGTATTACATTACAAAATTAATGCACACAAATCAGCAGCATTGCTATGTACTAATAACAGTCAAGGTGAGAGTTAAATCGAAGGCTCCATACTATTCACAATAGCTACAAAGAAAATAAAATACTTAACCAAGGAGATGAAAGGTCACTACATAAAGAACTGATGAAAGAAATCACAGATGACACAAACAAATGGAAAAATATCTCATGCTTATTGGATTGATAGAACTAACATTGCTAAAATGTCTATTTTGCCCAAAGTGATTTACAAATTTAATGCAATCTCCATCAAAATATGAATGTCATATTTCCCAAATCTAGAAAAAATGAATCTACACTTCAATTGGAACCAAAATAAACCCTCAAAGCAATTTTAAGAAAAAAAAAGCACAAATATGGAGGCATCCTACATTATCAAACTTTAAAATATATTACAAGGCTATAGTAACCAAAACATCATGGTACTGGTATAAAAGTAGAGACATAGATCAATGGAACAGAATAGAGAACCCAGATATAAAACCATCTACTACAACAACTGATCTTCAACAAAGCAGACAACGACATACACCAGGAAAAGGAAGCCCTATTTAATAAATGGTGCTGGGAAAACTGGACACCCACCATAGAAGAATGAAACAGGTTCCCTATCTCTGGCCACATACAAAAATTAATTCAAGATGAATAAAAGAATTACATATAAGGTATGAAACTACAAAAACTTTAGAAGAAAATGTAGGAAAAACTCTTCTAGACATGGACCTAGGTAAAAAATTTACCTAGGATAAGACCCTAATGACAATTACAGCAACAATAAAATGGGACTTGATTAAATTAAAAAGATTCTGCATAGCAGTGGAAATAATCAGCAGAGTAAACAGAAAACCACAAAATAGGAGAACATATTTGAAAACTCTACATGTGATAAAGTGCAGATGATAAAGATTGTAGAACTACAATGAACTCAGACAAATCAGCAAGAATAAAACAAACAACCACAATTAAAAGTGGGGAAAATATATGAACAGAAGATTTTCAAAAGAAGATATACAAATAGGCAGCAAATGTATGAAAACATGTTCAATATCACTAATCATCAAAGTAACGCAAATTAAAAACACAATGAGATATCACCTTTTCTGTATCAGGATGGCCATTATTAAAAAGTCAAATGCAGAGGGAAAGGGATTTATACACTTTTGGTTGATACTAACATTAGTTGTTGTACTAATATACTACAAATTAGTACAACCTCTGGAAAATAGTATGGCGATTCCTCAAAGAAATAAATACAGACTTACTATTTGACACAGCAATCACACTACTGGATATCTATCTAAAGGAAAAGAAGTCATTTTTATCAAAAAGACACCTGCACTTGAGTGTTCATTACAGTACAATTTACAATTGCAAAGATGTGGAATCAATCTTAGTATCCATTAATTCTTGAGTGGATTAACAAAATGTTACACACATACATACACATACAACATAAACTACTATTCATTCCATGAAAGGAATGAATTATTTTGCAGCAATTTGGATAGAATTGGAGACCATTACCTAAGTGAAGTATCTCAGGAATAGAAAACAAACACTACATGGACTACCTAATAATTAGGAACTAATCAGTGGGTACATCGGAGCACAGGGTGAAGTAAAAATCATTGGAAATCTAGAAGGAGTAAGTAGGAAAGAAGGGAGGAGTAAAAATCTACCTACTGGGTACAATAAACACTGTTCAGATGATGGGCACACTTATAACCCTGACTTAAGCATTACTGAAGTTATCCAAGAAGCAAAAACATTTGTACTCCCTTAGTATTTTGAAATAAAAAATAAAACTATTACAACTCAATGATAAAAAGATAAATAACCCAATGAAAATGGACAAAAGACTTCAATAGACTGTTTCCAAAGATGATTTACAAATGACCAGAAATCACATGGAAATATCCTCCACTTAATTATACATTAGAAAAATACAGATCAAAACCACAATAAGATACTACTTCACATCTGCTACAATAGCTTTAACCAAAAAATCAGAAAATAACCAGTATCAGTAATGATGTGAAAAAATCGGTTCCCTCACACATTGCTGGTGGGAATGAAAAATAGTATAGTTGTTTTAGACAAAAGTCTAGCTGTTTTTCAAATGCTTAAGCATAGAGTTAACATATAACCCAGCAACTGCACTCCCAGGTATCTGCCCAAGAGAAATGAAAGCATATGTCCATGCAAAAATTTGTACATAAATTTTCTCAAGAGTATTATTTCTTATAGCCAAAAAAAGGTAGAATCAACCCAATGCCCTTTAACTGATGAATGGATAAATAAAATATGGTGTATATATATATCCATATAATGTAATATTACTTAGCTATAAAGGGGAAGTACTAATAGGTGTTATAACATGGCTAAACATTGAAAACAATATGCTAAGGGAAATACACCAGCCAAGAAGAACCACATACTATATAATTCCACATGTAAGAAATGTCCATATTAAGCAAATTTATAAAGACTATAATGGTTTTAGGGAGAAGATTTGGGGAATGAGAAAAAGGTCAAAGTTTCTTTATAAGGTAATAAAAATGGTGTAAAATTTATTGTGGTGATGGATTACAACTCTATGAATTTACTTAAAACCACTGAAATGTTCACTTTAAATGAATGAGTTACATGTTATATGGATTATATCTCAATTGTTTGTAAAAAAGACAAAAGGAAGCTTGTCCCTGAATCCACTTAAAGAAGAACTATGTGATCTACACTGAACTGTACCATGAGTGAGAAATAACTTTAATTATGTTAAGCCATCAAACTGGATTCTGCCCTAACTACTTGCCTCAGTTCACTGGTAACTTCCAGATCACTTTGAACTCTCCTTTTATTTGACTTATCAACAACAGTGGACGTGGTATCCACTCCTCCTTTGGTGTCTGCAATATTGCTCTCTTCAGATTTTCCTCCTGACTCTTCTGATCTCGCTTTGTAAGCTCCTCATCATTCTCTTTCCAGCCATTACATGTTTACCCTCCCCAGAACTCCACCTTATGCTCTCTTCCCTCCCCACTCCAGCAAGGTGATATTACCCGCTTCCACCATCACCTGGTCCCAGTTACCATCACTGTACTAATGACTCAGAATATTGTCTCTCCTAGATAATGAGAAGAAAGTAAGAGAACAGGCTAAGTTAAACTGCACTATACCAAGTGCTAGGTAATTGAGGAGGTTGCATTTGAACTGGGCTAAGAATAAAAATAGAGCCTCGAAAGGCAGACATAGTGCAAGAAGAGTGAACTACACAAGCAAAGATATGTAGGTGAAAAGGAAAGAGATGTGTTCAAAGAATTGCAAATTCAAAAGTTTAACTGCAGTACTAGAGATGATTCAAGGTGATATGACCAGAGAGGTAAGTAAGCCCCTAGTCATGGAAGGCCCTGGAAACTTGATTAAAAAGTCAATATTCATCAGGCAGGTATTGGAGGGTCCTGGAAGACTTAGGATGAACTTTTAAAAGAAGTAGAAGGAGGGCCAGGTGTGATGGCTCATACCTGTAATCCTAGCACTCTGGAGGGCTGAGGTGGGTGGATTGCTTGAGCTCAGGAGCTCCAGACCAGCCTGAGCAAGAGTGAGACCCCATATCTATTGTAAATAGAAAAATTAGCCAGGTGTAGCAGCTGGAGCCTGTAGTCCAAGCTACTCGGGAGGCTGAGGCAGGAGAATCATTTGAGCCAGGAGTTTGAGGTTCCTGTGAGTTAGGCTGATGCCACCACACTCTACCCAGGGTGACAGAGTGAGACTCTGTCTCAAACAAACAAACAAAAAGGAGTAGAAGGAGGATGACCCATTAACATGATCATGTGATAGTGAGTCATGACAACCTAATGAGTCATGGTGGCCATAGGACAGAGAGGAAAAGAAAATTCAAGAGACACTGGAGAGAGAGAAGTCACAGACATGGAGTTTGATTCATGTGATGAGTAAGGAAAAGAGGGGTGTTGAAAGCCACTCAGATATGGTGAGTTTGGGTGAGTAGAATGAACAGGGATTATATGCTTAAAAACAGGGAGGTCAGAACAGTGAGCTGCCTTGATGAGACAGGAGAAGAAAGTTCTTATCTTAGGTGTTTCCTTCCCTTCTGGGGTATATCTCCTTCCAGTTTCTCAGGTAGGAGGTCTCTGAGCACTCAGATGGCTAGGACTGACCAACTCCTGCTTGTACGACATCCCTAGGAGACCACATAGCACGGAAGCCCCCCTTGGGCCCTCTGATCTGATGCCACACCATTCAGGACAGGGCTCATATCCCCACATTCTGTACAACTGGTAGCCCCTGGCAGGTCTGAATTTATGTAACGATCTGATTAAACTCCATCTCTTCACCCTCCCCCATTCTCCCTGACCTCAGACTGAAAGCACCAGAAGGACAGAGGCAGCCAAGGTATATTTGTTCACTGTCATATCCCTGGCACCCAGCACAGTGCATGCCTGACACACAGGAGGTACTTGACAAATGGTGTTTGCACAAGAGCTAGTTCAAATTTTTGGAAACATAGTACTCAATCAAGTATCAAAACTGTCCTCAGAAATTCAGATGTAGTAGATATAGGTCTAGATAGAGCCTGTGCATCTGTATTTTGTAACTCCATACAAGGTCTGACAATTAAGTTTGTGAACTTGCCACCATGTGTTTATACTTGTAGCACTATACAAATAGCTCAGTGAAGTTTCATAACCTTGGTATATCAGGGTCTCATAAATGGGGTTGTGTTGATGTATGTAGTGTCTTTCTGAGTGATGTTCATTATTGTTGCCTGTTTTTGTGTGCCATTGCAAGAATGTTGGGGTTTGAATTAGAGCAATGAACAAACATATGTAAGCTTCTTTTTAAACTTGTCAAGAGTGGAAGGGAAATCAGGGAGATCCTAGTCCAAGTTTATACGGATAATGCCATAAAGAAAATGACAGTGTAAAAATGGATTAAATGTTTTTCTGAGGGGAGAGAAAGCATTACTGATGAAGAGAGGTCGGGGCAGCTAATAATAAGCTGAACTCACAAGAATATTGCAAAAATTTGGGAAATCATGCAACAGAATCATCAGCTGACTATGAGAAGCATAGCAGGCCAAGTAAGCATTGATAGAGAAATAGGAAAATCTTAACTGAAAATCTTGGCCAACAACTCATGGCTCTTGCATCACAACAATGCACCAGTTCACACAGCACTGTCTGTGAGAGACAATGTATCAGATCACAAAGCACCGTCTGTTAGGGAGTTTTCAGCTAGTAAATAAATGACTGTATTGGAACACTCTCTCTACTCGATCTGTCCCCCCAGGACTTTTTTCTTTATCTGAAGATAAAGGAAATATTGAAAGGAAGACATTTTGATGACATTCAGGACATTAAGGGAACTATAACAGCTCTGGTGGCCATTGTATAAAGAGTTCCAAAATTGCATTGAAGGGTGGACTAGAGACTTTGGGTGCATAGCTTCCCAAAGGAAATACTTTGAAGATGACCGTAGTGATATTCTGTAATGAGGTATGTAGCACTTTTTCTAGGATGAGTTTATGAACTTAGTTGTCAGGCCTTGTATGTTATGCTTACAGTCACCAGTTAGGGTTGCCAGATTAGCAAATAAAAATGTAGGACACTCAGTTAAATTTGAATCTCAGCTAAACAATACTTGATTTTTAGTGTAAGTATGTCCCACAAAATATTTGTATTTTATCAGGCTACCCTCCTTTCAGTTGAAAACTACTAAGTCAGATCATTCAGAAAAGAAGGCTCAAGAATCTTGCTTAATTTACTCAAGAATAAGGATGTGGGACAACCATAGTGTGTGGGAGAAAAAGGCCTGACGAGTTCTATCTTAGGCTGGTGAAGATGCTGCCTTAAAAATAATTCATCCTTAGTGTGACTCAAAAGTAACTGAGCAGCGCTGGTAGATATTGGCCTCTGTTATTAATGGGAACTAAAAATTTAATGAATATCAGGATGAATCAGGAAAAAAAATAGCCCAAAGAAGTTTCCCTACCTGTCTTAAAGGCCTTACAAACCTCACTGACATATTAAAATTGACACAGCAAAGCTAGAAACATTCAACTAAAGTCATCCAGTGCAATATGAAAACTAAAGTTTTCCACATCACATGGGTCATGTGTTCACTGCTGCTGGTTGTGAAGATATAATGGAGAGAGATAAAAGGACAGGTGAGTGTGGGCTGTTTTACCACCAGGTCAAAGGTGCTCATTGTCCATGAGGCATCCACAGGGATCATTTGAAACCCCAAGTCTGATCCTTCCATTCCTTCCTTCCTGTCCCCACTTGAAGCCACACTGGTCTTCCAGCTGTTCCTTAAATAGATAGGACATTCCCAGCTTGGGGCTCTTATGCGGAACATCCCTCCCTTGCACAGTTCACCTCTCACTCAAAAAGCTTGGAAAAGTCTATCCTCACCCCAAACCCCACCACTCTTTAACATTTTACTTTGCTATATTTTTCTTCACAAGCATTATCACTACCTGAGTATATTATACACTGTAGAAGTTCCATACCTGACCACGTCCTCTTTACGCTGACCTAATTTCCATAGACAGGATATGCACCATGTGTGCGTATCAGTACAGTAGGCCTAGTTCCTTGTATTGACCAGTTTGTTAGATTCCCTTGGGTGGTCAACTTACAGAACCTCTACACTATTTATTTATTTGTGAGTGCATCTTCCTGTCTAGAATGCAAGCTCTGAGCAGGCAGGGCTTTTCCTGTGACTCACCATTACATCCCTGCTGGTGGTAATGGACTAAGTCAGGCATGAAGTAAATGGTCAACACATTTTTGTTAAATGAATGGATGAACAAATCAATGGTGCCACTTCCCAGCTTAAAACTCACCAATGGCTTCCAATGGCACTTGGAACAGAATGAAAATTCCTTATCCATGACCTGGACCCTGCCCCCCCCCCAACTGTGCTGTAAGTCACACTCTTCCCTTCCTTTTTCTCTCTCCCAGCCTTCTTTCAGTCCCCAAGTAACACAGCCCCGTGCATTTACTGTACCCTGTGACAGAGATTGTTCTTTGTCCTTCTCTGTGAATTGTGGAGTCCTTTTCCTCAGCCAGTTTTCAGATAACATGTCAACTCCTCAGAGAGGCTTCCCTGATCTGCTCACACCCAATTCTCTGTCACTATGTACAGTATTCCCACTTTGTGAAATGACACTGTATATTTAAGTGTTTGTTTTTATTGTCTGTTTCCTCTGAGTAGCAGGTAAGCTCCATGAGGGGAGGCAGGTGCCTTGTACATCTTATTATTACCTGTGCTATGATTTGAATGCCCCCCCCACCTCCAAACTCATTTGAATCACCATTGCTCAAAGGTCTATACTCCGCAAAGCAATCAACAGATTCAATATGATCCCCATTAAAATACCAACATCATATTTTGAAGAACTGAAAAAATAGTACTCATTTTGAAACTTAATCTCCAACATGGTTGTATAAAGAAAAGAGCCTTTAAAAGTGATTAGATCACTAGGGCTCTCACCTCCTCCATGCATGGATTAATGGATTAACAAGCTAAAGGACTGATGTGTTATCAGGAGAGTAGAACTGGTGGCTTTATAAGAAGAGCAAGAGAGAGCTGGGCAAAGCACATTAATACACTCAGCCCCTTTGCCATGTGACACCCTGCACTTCCTCGGGACCCTCAGAGAACCCCCACAAGCACAAGCAAGAAGGTTCTCACCAGATGCATCCCCTCAAACTTGGAGTACCCAGCCTCCAAAACTGCAAGAAATAAATTTCTTAAATAAATTTCAGGCATTCTAAGCACAGAATACAGACTAAGATAGCCCAGAAGTAGGAAGAGTGCTCACTAGAAACAGTCAGTATCTCTCTCTCTCTGTGCTCTGAATCACAGGGGCATCTCCACCCCCTGCCCAACCTCAAATGAAGAAATAAAAGTAAACATTTTACAAAGAAAATTTGATAGGACTTTAAGGTAACTCTTGGATCTGAACCTTTGTACAATGAACACAGGTCTGAAAAAAAATGCATGTTAATTAATTAGTTTAACCACATGAGATTAAAGGGGACCATATAGTAAAATATTTTGAATGCAAATCATCATTCCTTAGTGTGTTTTAGGAGTTCAGATTTCCATAAGCTAGGTGTTTTCCCTAGGTGGGAATACCAGGGTGTTTACCTGTTCCAGAAGACGGAGGGGTGACAGATCCTGGGCTGTCATCTTCAGGCTCTGAGACGGTGACAGTGGGCACTGTGTCAGGACTTGGCTTCAGACAGGTATCTTGTTTCGCAGGGGTCGTCTCCTGGGTTGCAGTTTCAACAGAAGGTTCTATCTCTGTCAGAGTGATTTTGACAGGGGCAGTGATCACAGGAGCACTGCACTGTTCTTCAGAGAGATCGTCTATGTAAGGAGCAAAAGTGGATTCTTCAAATAAATGGTCCTTGATGATTTTTCCCTCCACAGGAGTTGGTTTGTCAGGTTCACGGACCCTGTCAGGTTTTGTTGAGATTTCAGTGTCCTTATTCTTCAAGTTCAAGTCCTTATCTTCCAATTCAGGGTGACGTTGCTCCTCTGCCCTGGTGATGTCAATGTATTTATAAGCTTCGGCTTTCATCTGGCCCAGCGGGTCTGCTAAGATCTTGTTCACATCAGTGGACTCTGCAGGAGTCATCTCTATTCCAGAATCAGAACTAAATAAGCCGCGAGGCTCTATCCCAGGCACATCTGGTAAGGAGTGGCCGGGGCCACCCAACTCCTCGGGGCTCTCTGAAGTGGGGGTGTGGCCATTTTCCTTCTGAAGAATCCCAGTGAAGTATGTGGAATCTTCCTGAGGTGGGTAACAGACGTCAGAAATCAGAGATGTATAACATGCTCCTTCCCCATCTTTTGATGTTGTCGAAAAGGTGTGGTCCCTGGCACTGGAGACGTCTGCCACACCTACAAATCCAAACAGCAGCAAACAGTGAGTGGGCACCCGGTCTCAGTTCTCTGTCCTCCCTCGGCTGCCTCCCACCCCTGCTTTGTAGAGGCACCTGTCCTTTCTCCTCAAGACCTTGGCCTCCCTCGAGCTCCCTCAGGACACCGGCATATTGGTTTTCCTTGTTCTCTGAGAGGCCACAGTTCTAGTATTTTTCTGGAAGCAGACCTCAGCGGCCCACATAAACCGCCCAGAGAAGTTGGGGACAGATCCCAGAGAAACAAAAAACTTGTTTTCAGCATCTACTATCTCAATATCCAGTGATTCAACCTTACTTAGTAAGAGGCTGGACAATTAAGTGCATGAACTCATCCTAGAAAAAGTGCTGCATACCACATTGCTGGACATCACTGTGGTCACCTTTGAAGTGCTCCCCTTGGCCAAAAAATTGCTCTGAAGCATGGACTAGGTGCTGGCATCAGTGCGTAGGTTCCCAAGGGGAGTACCTCGGAGGTGATCGTGGTGATACTCACCAAGTGGTATGTAGCACTTTTTCTAGGAGGAGTTCAGAAACTTGATTGTCTGACTTCGTATTATAAGAAAAGAGACCCTTTTTGTATTTGTAGCTCATTAAGCAGAGGCAGAAACAGACTAAATCAGGTCTGTCTATGCACCAGCAGGAAAGTCAACCAGGAAGAGGACCTGATCTTGAAGACTCACAGAACTAGGACCCTCTGATCCAGTTCTTTGATTATGAACTCCTTTAATCTCATCTATTCTGTTTTTCAAGGTCCTGACAGAAGGGGACTCCTAGTTTGGGGCCTCATCCCAAGTCAGTCTCCCCTTCATGGTGCCTTTCCCTATTTATTTCTTCACTTTCTCCCTCGTTTTGTTTCCCTCCTCCTTAGCTGCCCTATTTCCATTCTTTGCCTCGCAGTGATGCTCAAAACGATTCATGGAGGATTCCTTCACTCCACTGGTGGTGCTAAGGGCAGACAAGTTTCCAAGTTTGAGTCTATAGAATAATTTTCCCTTGCCCTCATTCTAATGAGTCAGCCAAAAAATTCATTAATAGTGAGCAAAAAAGGAAAGCCCTGCGCTGTTTTTCTTTGCCTTAAAATGAGGGGAGGACAACAAACATTTATTGAGTCCATATGCTGAGCACTGGGATGTTTATCTAATTCCTATAACAATTTTATAAATTAAGTCCCACACTCTCAACACCTGCATACAAACACATCACAAACACACACACAAACATACATTCAAACACACCCAAAGCATGCACAACACACCTGAGGAATACACAGATGAGGCTCCAACTCATATAATAGTGATGGAAGCATGGGCGGCACCTGTGGCTAAGTGGGTAGGGTGCCGGCCCCATATACCAAAGGTGGTGGGTTCAAAACTGGCCCTGACCAAACTGCAACAAAAAAATAGATGGGTGTTGCGACAGGCACTTGTGGTCCCAGGTGGCTGAGGCAAGAGAATTGCCTAAGCCCAAGAGCTGGAGGTTGCTGTGAGCTGTCATGACACAGCACTCAACTGAGGGCAATAGAGTAAGACTCTGTCTATAAAAAAAAAAAAATAGTGATGGAAGCAGCAGCGGTGACCTATCAGTTGCTAGTGTCTGAGTGCTTGCTGTGTGTCACATGGAGCTCCAAGCTTCTCATTAGTGCCGACTCTATTAATCACAAGAGCAATCCCACATGGTTGATACTGTTGTGAGGCTCATTTTACACAAGGGAAACTAAGGCAGGAAGGGGTCAAGGATCTCATAGGCAGTCAGCGGCAGAGCCACAATTCAACCTCTAGTAGCTTAGAAGCCAGGAAACCTCCCCTGTGTCCTGTGCACCTCCTCAAATCAGAGTGTGAAGTTTATAAAAAGTAATTTTGATTCACCATCATTACGAATAAACTGAACACTTGTCTTTTCCCAGCATTTGTGCTTGTACCAGCACAGGTTGTTTATGAAGAACAGAAAAACACAGAACCTCCTCGCCATCCCCGCACTTTCCTGCTTCAGCACCTTTGTGCTGCTGCTTTCTGTTCTTGGAACTCTTCTTCCCCCATATACCTGTCTACCTAGTTCCCTCACCTGCAAGTCTTTGCTCAAATGTCACCTTCTTGAGGAAGACAGCCCTGAACCCTCTATCTCAAATTGCAAGTTGACCCCCTCCCTACTCCCTGGTAATCCTGTTCCCTTCTATCCTCTCTATTTCTTTTTCAAATATCACGCATCTCCCTCTGGCATACTGTGTAATTCATATATTTATTTCTTATGTATTTATTGACTATCTCCTCTTGCTGGGTAAGCCAAGAGGGCAGGAATCTCTGGCTATTTTGTTCACTACTGTAGCCCAGCCCCTAGAACAGAGGTACTCCATAAATACATGCAAAATAAGGGAGAATGATTATGAAGTTTAGAAGTAAATGCAAATATCAGGATTATGTGGGAAGACAGGTTAGAAAACTGCCAATGATGCTTCATTCAGCAAGTGGCCTGATTTTGTGAGCAACAGACCAGCTCTCATCTGCACCTGGCTGACAGGTGCAGTCAACCTTCTCACTGTACTTCCTCTGCATAGCACAGCCCCTCTTTTCAAGTTAGGCCAAAAATAAATAAATAAAATAAAATAAAAAACAACTCAATAACAAAAGAAATAAGGAAAAAGAACAGGAACTGTGTAAGCACACATAAACCCCTATTGAAAGCTATTAAATTTAGATTCATGTGTGCGCATACCTTTATCTCAGAGAATTCTTGGAGTTTCTCTCATGATCCGTGCCTAGCCTGCATGTAGTCCTCACTGGGGGTAGGGCATCAACCCTCTACAGTTATCTGGATCCTGGAACTCTTTACCAATTATTTGGAGCCATTTGCAGGTGCTAAAGGGGTTTTCCCCAAGGACAAGAAGCGCATGCAGATGTGGCACCTGGAAAGGGAATGCTCTCTCGAGGTACACAGTAGGCAGTTTCCAGGGCTGTGCCACTGCAAGCTGGTCGCACAACCATCACTCAGTGCTTCCACTGCAGGGGCCACCACACGCATGGGGCATGTCACTCAAGCCCACTGTTTCCTGCCACCAGTTACCTCACTAAACACAAATGTCACTTGCTCAGCACTCAGCCCCAGGGCTCTGCCCTGCCTCACTGGATAGTCCTCAAACTCTGCAGCCTGCCATGTGAGATGGTGTGAATGCCACTGTCACAGTGCTGTTCCCACTGCTTCTGTCACCTACCCTTCAGTCTGGGCACACAAAGCCCTCACAGTCTTCACACTCAGTTCAACAGTTTTTCTAATTCTGTCTCCCACTCTTCACTTTAAACTCTAAGCTCTAAACCACCCATCACTTCCCTAACACTATAACCTTCCAACCTCTACACCCAAATCTCTGCCCTTTGACCTCAAACCATCAAACAAAAAAGCTCTAAATGCCACCTTCTCCATGATGTGTTTGCTGACTGCCTTAGTTCATTCTGGCAAACTTAGTAGCTTATAAATAATAGAAATGTGTTCTGGAAGCTAAGAAATCCAGGACCAAGGTGCTACCGGATTCAGTATTTGGGGAGGGCCCACTTCCTAGATGGCTGCCTTTGTGCTGTAATAGTACATGGTAGAATCAGTGAGGGCCTCTCTAGGGACTTTCATTTAATGACATTAATCCCATGCATGAGGGCTCTGCTCATGATCTCATCGCTTCCCCAAAACCCCACCTCCAAATGCCATCACCTTTAGGGTCAGGATTTCAACATACAAATTTTAGGAAGAAAAAACATTCAGAAAGTAGCACTGGCCATGCCTTCAGGACCTGACCCCTCCCTATTATTCTTCATCCTTGTTCTTACAGCACTAAATTTACACTGCTCATGTGGCATATACAATAGGTGCCTTATGTATGTATGTGTCAATCTCCTGCTAACATGTCAGCTCCTGGAACATGAGGCTTATGTCTGGCCACTACATTATACATCGTAAGCATCCGAGGTAATATGAATAAATGGAGTAATCATTATGAGTGGATTTATTCTATGCAACTACTGAGAACAAACTAAGACCAATCAATGCAAATTACAGATGGGATATTTTAAAGATGTTATGTGAACAATAAGAATTTGAAGTAATCTCACAATGGGATAGAGCTGCATCTCAGATCCTAGTAGACATTCAGACAGTGAGAAGTCCAGTGCTTATATCACCAGTGCCTTAGACTTTGTGATAAGTTAGATGAGACAACTGCAGACTTTCCTTCCAACTTTTCATGCTTTTTACTGATTGGCTGCCACTATAGTATGATACAACTTCTTTTTACTTTGTCCTTTCCTATGAAATAGAATCAAAGCCACAATGTCAGACTATTTTTAGAGTTGGGCTCTTGGTCTTGCTCTGGCTGGTCTTGTGCTCCTGAGCTCAAGCAATCCACCATCCTCAGCCTCCCAGAGCACTGGGATTATAGGCAAGAGCAACGTGTCTGGCCTCCTTAGATGGTTTTTGTTTAAAACATTTCAGAGTGTTTATCCTTCCTGCATTGAACCCTGCCTGATATACATGGTGGGGCAGACATTCAACCAAAGCCTCAGTAGCCAATAACCAACAGAGATAAACAGTTCAAGGATAAGTAGGATCATTTGAGGAGAAAGTCAGCTTGTACGGGAGTGTGGGAGGCTGGCCCTGTTCCTTCCTGTACCAAAAGAACTCATTGAAACTTTAGGCCAGAGGCATGATAACTTAAAGAGAAAGAGGAAGTAAAAGAAAAATTAGAGCAAGGAAACATAAAAGAAAACACTTGTGAGGAAGAATCAGCAGAAAAATTCTGCCAACATAAAAAACCAGTCCAGAGCAACACCCCAAGGGACCATGAGGTAGCTACTGCAGAGGATTCCACTTATAAAGAAATGTTAGAAATGACAGAAGGAGAATTTAAAATACAGATGATGAAAACAATGAAGGAAATTACTGAGAAAGAGGAAAATAACTAAAAGGAAATCCAAAAATGGAATCAAATAAGAGATGGATGATATGAAGAATATAGACAGGATATGGCAGAGCTGAAGGAATTGAAGGAGTCAATTAGGGAACTTAAAGGTGCAATAGAAAGT
Organism: Galagoides demidoff; assembly: GCA_963574575.1. Lineage (NCBI taxonomy): Eukaryota > Metazoa > Chordata > Mammalia > Primates > Galagidae > Galagoides > Galagoides demidoff. Next base: position 3,420 of record CAUYQV010035576.1, on the reverse strand, counting down.
ATCAAGAATAGATTAGACCATGCAGAAGAATCTCAGAGGTAGAGGACAAAGCTCTTGAGATAACTCAGATAGTTAAAGAGGTAGAAAAAAAGAGAGAGAGAGAGAAAGCAGAATGTTCACTAACAGAATTATGAGACTTTATGAAGCATTCAAACATCCAAGTTATAGGTATCTCAGGAGAAGAAGAATGCCCCAGAGCAATGAAGCCATACTAGAGAACACTGTACATGAAAATTTCCCAAATACTACCAAAGATTCTGACACACTCCTTTTAGAGGGATGTCGGGCCCCAGGTGGCCTCAACTCAAATAGAGCTTCTCCAAGACACACAGTGATGAGCCTGTCCAAAGTCAAGACAAAAGAAAAGATTCTGCAAGCTGCCAGGAGTAAGCGCCAATTGACCCACTGGGGCAAATCCATCAGGGTGACTGCAGACTTCTCAAATAAAATTTTTCAAGCCAGAAGACAATAGTCATCTACCTTTAATTTACTTAAACAGAACAATTTCCAACCCACAATTCTATATCCTGCTAAGCTAAGCTTTAAAATTGACAGAGAAATCAAGTCATTAACTGATATGCAAACATCAAGGAAATGTGCCACAACAAGACCAGCTCTATAGGAAATATTTCAACCTATTCTACACACTGACCATCACAATGGACCACCAGCAAAATAAGCACTCAGAAATTAAAGGACAGAACCTCACTTCAACAATCATGCAAAAGATAAAACTAAGCAATAGACTTTGACAAAATAAGATGAATAGAATGCTACCACACTTATCAATTATCTCAATAAATGTTATTGGCTTGAATTCCCCACTGAAGAGGCATAGAGTGGCTGATTAAATTAAAAACACAAGCCATCCATCTGCTGTCTGCAGGAAAGAAACCTAGCCTCAAAAGACAAATTAAAACTCAGAGTTAAGGGTTGGAACACAATTTTTCAGGCAAACAGAATTCAGAAGAAAAGAGGGGTTGCCATCTTATTTTCAGATACAAATGGATTTAAAGCAACTAAAGTCATAAAAGACAAATATGGATACCTCATATTGGTCAAGGGAAAAATACAACAAGAAGACATTTCAAATCTAAATATTTATTCACCCAACTTAAATGCTCCCAGATTCTTGAAACAGACCTTAATTAGTCTGAGCAATATGATACCTTATAACATCATAACAGCAGGGGACTTTAACACTGTTCTTACAGAGTTGGACAGATCCTCTAAACAGAAATTAAACAAAGATATAAGGGACTTAAATAAGACCCTAGAACAGCGGTTCTTACCCTGTGAGTTGTGAGCCACAGGAACTATATGAAAAGGGCCATGGCATTAGGAAGGTTGAGAACCACTGCCCTAGAACAACTGTACTTGATAGACATATAAAGAACACTCTATCCCATAGATAGAGAATATACCTTCTTCTCCTTGCCCATGGAATATTCTCCAAAATTGATCACATCTTAGGACACAAAACAAACCTCAACAGAATCAAGAGAACTGAAATTTTACCTTATATCTTCTCAGACCACAAGGCACTAAAGGTGGAACTCAACTCCAACAAAAACGTTCAACCCCACACAAAGGCATGGAAATTAAATAACCTTATGCTGAATGACAGCTTGGTGCAGGAAGAAATAAGAGAGGAAATCATTAACTTCCTTGAGCATAACAACAATGAAGACACAGATACCAAAACCTGAGGGATACAGCAAAATCAGTCCTGAGAGGAAAATTTATTGCTTTAGATGCCTACATCTGAAAAAACAGAAAGAGAGTGCATCAACAAATTCACAAGCCATCTATGGAACTGGAAAAAGAAGAACAATCTAAGCCTAAACCTAGCACAAGAAAAGAAATATCCAAAATTAAGTCACAGACTAATGAAATTGAAAAAAAAATCATTCAGAAAATTAATGAAACAAAAAGTTGTTTTTTTAAAGAAATAAATAAATAGATAAACCTTTGGCCAGGCTAACTGGAAATAGAAAAGCAAAATCTCTAGATTTAGTAACCTCAATCACAAATGAAAAAGGGGAAATAACAACAGATGCCACAGAGATACAAGAGATTACCTCTGAATACTATAAGAAACTCTATGCCTTGGAAGGAAGTAAAGAACTCAACCTAGACCTCCCATTTGATCCTGCAATCCCACTATTGGGCATCTATCCAGAAGAAGAAAAAAAAAAAAAACAACTTTTACTATAAAGACACTTGTACTAGGTTGTTTATCGCAGTCCAATTTACGATTGCTAAAACGTGGAAACAGCTTAAATGTCCTTCAGCACAGGAATGGATTGGTAAGCTGTGGTATATGTGCACTATGGAGTATTATTCAGCCATCAAAAAATGAAGATTTTACAGTATTTGTAATAATCTGGATGGAGATGGAACACATTATTCTTAGTGAAGCATCACAGGAATGGAGAAGTAAGAATCCTATGTATTCAACTTTGATATGAAGACAATTAATGATAATTAATGCCATGGTGGAGCATGGGGGAAGGGGAGAGATCAGACTGAGAAGGAGCGAGGGGGTGTGGGCAAAATATATATATATATATATATCAATAATAATGTTTAATTCTCATACAAACTGGACTTAATTTTGATTAATGTATATTACTTAAATATCAAATTTTAATCAATTAATCAATTAATATTTTAATGATAAACAACACAGTGCATCCTTATTCATCAGTGAAATATGTCTGTAATTTCCCCTTTATAATAATATATTTTTCCTAATTTTACTATCAGGGGTATCCAGACTAAGTAGAATGATTTTGAAGTATTTCTATTTCTACTGTCTATAAGACTTGGCGTGATCTGTTTTTTTTTTTTAGAAATTATTTTTTACTTTTATTTATATGTATTAGTTGTCTTTTTTTAGACTTTGGTAAAAACATAACAAGGAAAAAAATTTGTTTGCTATTTGTATTTTGTCTTGTGTATTCTGTAACAAACAAGTAGTAAATGATTATGTATTTTAAAAAAAGAAAAGAAAATAGTGACTAATGCTCATATAAACTATATTTAAATTTGGCCAAAGTACATTACTTAAACATTAATTTTTAATTCAACATGTTAATATGTTGTTTATCATATTGCATCCTCACTTATAAGTGAAATATGTTTGTAATTTCCCTTTTACAATAATATATTTTCTCCAATTTTAATATAAGGTCTATTCAGATTAAGTAGAATGATTTTGAAGTATTTCTTTTTCTATTGTCTATAAGATTTGGTATGATCTGTTTTTTTGAAATTGTCTTTTATTTATAAATATTAGTTGTCTATTTTTTTTGAGACTTTGGAAAAAACAAAATAAGAAGAAGTTAACTGATCAAAGTATTCTATAATAGACATACTTCTATCTGACAATGTGAATGTTACATTTTTTGCATTATT
>CAUYQV010035569.1:0-10002 GCA_963574575.1 Galagoides demidoff | reverse complement strand
GCCTGTGGTCCCAGCTACTTGGGAGGCTGAGGCAGGAGACTCGCTTGAGCCCAGGAGTTGGAGGTTGCTATGAGCTGTGATGCCATGGCACTCTACCCAGGGGGACAGCTTGAGGCTCCATCTCAAAAAAAAAAAAAAAATTCTTGGGCTTAAGCGATTCTCTTGCCTCAGCCTCCCAAGTATCTGGGACTACAGGCGCCTGCCACAACGCCTGGCTATTTTTTTGTTGTGGTTGTCATTGCTGCTTTAGTTGGCTCAGGCTGGGTTGGAACCCACCAGCCTTGGTGTACGTGGCCAGCGCCCTACCCACTGAGCTATCGGTGCCTCCTCATCTTGAAATTTCTAATAATTATATCTTTTTTTTTTTTTTGAGACAGAGTCATTTGTTACCCTCTTGACATGCTATGGTGTCATAGCTCACAACAACCTCAAACTCTGGGCTCAAGTGATCCTCTCGCCTCAGCCTCCCCAGTAGCTCACCACAACTAGTTTTTAGAGACAGGGTCTCATTCTTGCTAAAGCTGGTCTCAAACTTGTGAGCTTGAGCAATCAACTTGCCTCAGCCTCCCAGAGTGCTAGGATTATAGTGTGAGCCACTACACCTGGCCTTAATAATTATATCTTTGATTTGGGGTTTTGTAAGTTGATTCCAATGTGGCGCTGGGTGATCCTTGCTGCCTCTCCACTTCTATCCCTTCCCCAGGATGAGTGCTCTGATACCACTCCTGCCCTACAAGCTCGCATGCACAAACACACACTCCTGCTCAGCCTCCTCCTCCCCACCACTGCCCATGGCTGCAGCAACCCCTCTTCCCCCAACCCAAGCCCTGCCCTGGCCCCAACAGGGCTTTGGGAATAGCGAGATTGGGTGCATGTCCTTCATGGCATCCAGGGGCAGGCAAGACCAGGCTGTACCTCAGTATGTTTGGCAGACAGCTTGGCAGTGTGAGCTTCTACCCCTCTGATCCAGACAGTGTGTCCCTTTGGGGCTGCCGTCTTTTGTGGTCTGGGGTAGCCGCTGGTGAAAGGGAGAGCTTAACTTACCTGCTCTTGGCTGGGGTACCATCATAGTGGCTAGCCGGGGGAATCTGGCAGCCATGGGCTGACAGCTGGCATGTGCTGAGTCTCACGGTCCCAGTCTGCAATGACAGGTGAGTATCCCTCTGCCCTAGGAGGTGGTGGTGGAGGATTAAGTAGCACATAAAACCCAGGGGTAGGGGGTGGCACAGGGGAGGAGCGGGCAGGAGAGAAAGGAGCAAGAGACAGACAGAAAACAGAGAAGAACATAGAAGAAGGGGAAAAGTTTTCTTTCTATTTTAGAACCTTCAATTGTACTTTTTCCTGATTCTGAACGAGGGGCTCTGCATTTTCTTTTTGCACTGGACCTCGCACATGAAGTAGCTGGACCCTCCATCCCACCCTGGACTGTGGTGCTGGCAGCAGTGAGGGCTTCTACACCCATCAAGCCTTTCCTCACTCCCTACTCCTTTAAAAGGAGCCCCTTCCCATCTAAATACTGATGCTTCAACTTGGAACCTTCTGACAGGATAGGTCTACTTGCATTCTATCTGTCTAGCTTCTTAGAGTTCATTCGTGTATATATATATATATATATATATTCCCCCCCCCCCCTTAGATATGAGGGTCTCACTGTGTTGCCCAGGCTAGTGTCAAACTCCTGGTCTCAAACCAACATCCTACCTCAGCCTCCTGAGTATTTTGTTTAATTTTTAAGGTTCATGTTGGTCGAGTGCTTGTCATGTTAAACCTTTTTACACAGAATATCTCATTTGATTCACACAATTGCTCTGGGAGGCATGAGCTACTATTATGGCCATTTTACATAAGGGAAGACCGAGGCTCAAGAGGCTAAAAGGCTAGCTCAGTGAAAGTGAGGAACTCTCTGCTGTCTCTGCAGATCCCTCATCTTTTTTAGGCTAGCATCGCTTGTTCTAGCTACTACCAGTCTTTGCCTGTAGTTCCTACTTGATGAGATAGCCTTTCTGCTCCTTCCCTTCTAGAGGGGGACCAGCTTCATGAAACCTAAACTTCATGGATTTCTTAGCATCCTTTTTAGCCCATTTCTGAGGTGCCTGGGATCTGCCCTGGATAAGCCTCCTGGACTGGCTGCTGGTCCTGGGTAACGTTCTCTGGACAAAGAAGATACTGGGACCAGGTAAAATAAACTGTCTAAGGAATATATGGCCTGGGTGAGATGTTTCAAATACCACCTCCCCAGGCTGCCAACAGGTAAGGGTTTGTGTCCAACTACTCAGCTATTTACTGTGAGAATTCTGCGGCAGGTAGGCACATTGGAGGCTTTCTTCTGTGGGTCTTTCATTGCCAAGAGGCACCCAGAGAATGTGCAGGTTACAAGCCCCCGTCACCCTGGAGCCAGCTCGCAGAGGGAGAGCTGAATAGAGCTCTCTTTGGAGGCCAAGCCAGGATTACAGTAATTGCAGGCCGGCTGCCGGCTCTCTGGCGGCGGTGCCTGGTGGAGGCTGCCAGCTGGCCCTGTTAATTACCTGTCGCCCAGGATGGGGAGGGAACACGAGAAAGGCCTGACGAGGCCCAGGCGGAAGGCACTGGAGCATGGCAGGCTGGCATCTCCGGGATGCGGGCTGCCCAGCCGGCCCCACGGCGATAGCGCTGCTGTCGCGGAGAATGACTTGGCATGTTTCTGCCTTGTTCCTCCCAAACGGCTCCCTTGTGCAGGCCTGCCTCTCTCCCCTTCAGAGCCATAGACCTCTCTAGTCTAGAGTTTTCCCTGAGGCCCTGCAGGAATTGCTGAGGATGGGGTTTTGGGCAGAAGCTCAGAGAAGAAAGGAAAAAGAGGTTCTGTCTATACAAGTGCTGTGCACTGGAAATGTAATGGAAGGCACAAAAGAAATTTTACATTTTCTACTAGTTACACAAAAAGAAGAGGGAAAAGAAACAGGTGATACTAACTTTAATAATATAGTTTATTTAACGCAATATGTCCAAAAGTTACCATTTCAACATATAATCAATATTTTGAAAATATTAAGCCTAGTTCAAATTCGAATTCTTTTTTTCTTTTTCAGGGTAGCAAAGATTTTATTTAGGAAGAACAAAGAGAAAGTTTGGAGCACTTCCAAAGAGAGTTGGAAGTGGCAGCACCCGTAGCTCAGTGGGTAGGGCGCTGGCCACATACACTGAGGCTGGCGGGTTCAAACCCGGCCCCAGGCCAGCTAAAACAACAATGACAACTCCAGCAACAACAACAACAACAAAAATAGCCAGGTGTTGTGGCAGGCGTCTGTAGTCCCAGCTACTTGGGAGGCTGAGGCAAGATAATCAATTAAGCCCAAGCATTTGAGGTTGCTGTGAGCTGGGCTGCCATAGCACTCTACCCAGGGAGACAGCTTGAAACTCTGTCTTAAAAAAAAAAAAAAAACAGAGAGAGAGAGAGAGAGTAGGAAGTGGATTCCTCACATGAAGGAGAGGAGGTGGCTCGACGCCTGTGGCTCAATCGGCTAAGGCGCCAGCCACATACACCTAAGGTGGGGGGTCTGAATCCCCAGCCCGGGCCCTCCAAACAACAATGATGGCTGCATGGCCGGGCGTTGTGGCAGGCGCCTGTGGTCCCAGCTACTTGGGAGGCGGAGGCAGGAGACTCGCTTGAGCCCAGGAGTTGGAGGTTGCTATGAGCTGTGATGCCATGGCACTCAACCCAGGGGGATAGCTTGAGGCGCCATCTCAAAAAAAAAAAAAAAAAAAAAAAAGAAGGAGAGGAGGTGAGAGAGAGCCCCACATAAGGATCCCCTGGGGGATATAAACACCCCTTCCTCTCAGTTTGAAATGGGTTGCCTTTCATTGGTCTCTTTGCACCAGGGGTCCCCAAACTTTTTAAACAGGGGGCCAGTTCACTGTCCCTCAGACCGTTGGAGGGCCAGACTGTGGGCCCCGGGATGAGTTGGCTGCTAAGCAGGACAGGCAACAGCGGCAAAAACATCTGGTGGGCTGGATAAATGTCCTAGGCAGGCAGCACGTGGCCTGTGGGCAGTAGTTTGAGGACACCTGCTTTGCACCACTAGGCATTATTGCCCTTTTCTATTGGTCATTGAATGTCTCTATTGTTTATTGGTCAGATTGCTTTAATGTGGAAGGCGGTGTGTGTGTATGGGGAGCTCCTTACTCTTACTAGGAAATCATTTCATTCTGATTTGTTCATTCTCCGCGGTCTTCCTCACAATGGCTGCTACATACTTAGTTGTTCTTGATCTCCTTCTCACCAACCTGACCTTCTGAAAATGTCTTCTCCTAAGGGAAGTTCAAAGGATCTCTTAGGACTGTCCTGGGTTTCCCTCCTCTCAGTCTCAAACTGTCTTATGATTCTTTGCTTTGCCTTGACTTGGCTCAGTGCTGTGGCTTCCCAAACAACCTGACTGTTGGATTGCAAGTGGGCTTCACCCAGGAACTTTCCTAGAGGGGAGGAGAAGCACCCCTGAGGCTAAATTAGTATCCCTGAGCCTGTTGGGCAACTGGTGAAAATTACTTAACTTACTCTAAGTTCACAGCTCGGCATTCTGATGGACATCCTGGACTCCTGGGGGCTTGGTTAATGTGAGTCACTTTCCAAGCTGGATCAGCTTAGGATGCACCTCTTCTAGAGAGAGTTTGGATGTCCATAGATGAAGACCAAGGTGATGTATTAGGGTACTCAATCTGCCGTGAGGCTCCAGCTAAGCAGTTGACTGGACAACTTTGCTGTCTATGTATCTATTGTCTATTTATACTCTTTCTACCTTCCTATGTAACTATCTAGAAGGGACATTGTGAGCCATGGTCCGGGACAGGAGAAATATGTGTGTTGGCAGTGGTGGAGAAACTCAGCAGGTGTTGGCAGTGGTGGAGAAACTCAGAGAGTTTGATGGTTTGGAAGGTTGAAACCACATTTTGCCAAAATTAACCTAGATGGGTCTGGGTTTGGGCCCAATTACTTTCTAGAATATTTATAATAATATCGTGTGGATACACCTTAGCCTATCACATTTTAATCTTTTTAGGATACTAAACATTCAGAGAAAGGCAGGGGAAGAAAAGAAAAGGTAAGAGACAGAAAGGGTGAAGTTAAATTAAGATTGAAAAAGCAAATTTCACTCACCCTTGTGATCCTAGCACCTGGGAGGCTGAGGTGGAAAGATCTCTTGAGCTCAGGAGTTCAAGGCTAGCCTGAGCAAGAGCAAAACCCTATCTCTACTAAAAATAGAAAAACTTTCTGGACATGGTGGTGCATGCCTTCCAGTCCCAGCTACTTGGGACGTTGAGGCAAGAGGATCTTTTGAGCCTAGGAGTTTGAGGTTGCTGTAAGCTATAAGGCCAGGGCTTTCTACCTTTCTACCCAGGGTAACAGAGTAAGACTCTGTTTCCAAAAAAAAAAAAAAGAAAGAAAGAAAGAAAGAAAGTAAAAGACAGACAGAAAAAAAAAAAAAAGCAAACTTGGCACATCCCTTTAAAATGGAATGAGGGCTTGGTGCCTGTGGCTCAAGAGGCTAAGGCACCAGCCACATAGACCTGAGCTGGTGGGTTTGAATCCAGCCTGGGCCCGCCAAAAACAATAATGGCTGCAACCAAAAAATAGCGGTGTGTTGTGGCGGGCGCTTGTAGTCCTAGCTACTTGGGAGGCCGAGGCAGGAGAATTGCTTCAGCCTAGGAGTTGGAGATTGCTGTAAGCTGTGATGTCACACACTCTACCTAGGACGACAGCTTGAGGCTCTGTCTCAAAAAAAAAAAAAAAAAAGGAATGAGGCAGCAGGTTGTTGGCTTTCCCTGGTGCCACAGAGCTCCAGGCCTTTGTTAGTCTCCACAAGATCCCTTTTGTGGAGTGACTTGTTCCTTGCTGGATGGATCTCAAATTCCAAGCCAAGTAAATGTGACTATAGGAGAGTGAGGACTTCAACATAGGAATTTGGGTTGGGAAGAAAGTGTTTGCTGCAGAAGAATCAAGAGTCTGGGGCAAACCAAGGAGGCTCAGGGCATCATTGACTCAATAGTCTATCAGCTGCATCAGTCTAACCGGACGTAAGAGGTCTGTTTTCTTATCCTTCTGAATTAAGGGCTTCAAGGGAATGCATTTATTTACTTTTCCATTCCTTCATTTATTCATTCAGGAAGTATTTTACTTTTTTAGTAAAGAAGTATTTTAGTTTTTTTTTTTTCAGTTTTGGCCAGGGCTGGGTTTGAACCTGCCACATTTGGCATATGGGGTCGGCGCCTTACTCCTTTGAGCCACAGACACCACCCAGAAGTATTTATTGAACATCTATTCTGTTATGGATTTGGTGATGAATAAAGGCCCAAGATTTCTGCCTTCATAGAGTTTATATTCTAGTGGTCAGGAAAAATAGGAAATGAGAAAGTTTAGCATAATTGTGGTAATTTCAGATTTTGGCAAGTACTACAGAAGGAACGAAACAATGATGCAGTAGCTGTTGACTGGTTTAGATGGTGTTCTTATTATCTGAGATCATGTTCTTATTACCTATTGCTGTGTAACAAACAGATCACTACAAAACTTAGTGGTCAAAACTAACATCTTTGCTCCACCGAGTTTCAGTAGAGGATGGAAGGTCAACTTCCAAGATGGCTCATTGTGGCTGATAAGTTGATGCTAGTTGTCAGCTGAGAATTAAGCCTGACTGTCTGGATACCCGTGGACTTTATTGCTTTTCTTGTGGGTGTTTGAGCTTCTTCATGGCATGGTGGTGGGGTTCTAAGAGATAGCATTCCAAGAGACAGAAAGTAAGAAGCTGCAAAGTTTCTTATAACCTAGACTCAGAATGTCACCATGCTGCATGTTACGGTTCACTGAGGCCAGCCTAGACTTATGGGTCAGGAGAAGGACCTCATTTTAGAACTGTGTCTTTAAGAACGAGTCAATCAGCCAGGCGGAGAGCTTTAGGAAGGGCTTCTAGGCAAAATGAACAGCAAATGCCAGCCCATAAGGGAGAAAAGGGCACAGGAAATCCTCCCAGGACAGTTAAAAGGCTACTCCACCATCGTGGACTGCAGAAGCTTCGTGCAAGATGCAGTTGGAACGGCAGGCCAGTTGACGTAGGCCATGGTGAGGAGTCCGGCTTTTATTGTAAATGCAATGAGAAGCCATGGGAGGATTTGAAGCAGGAGTGACATGATCTGACTTAGGTTTTTTTTAAGTTCACATTGACAGCTGGGTTAGCTTGGTAGAATTTTCGTAACAAAATACTATAGATTGGGTGGCTTAAACAACAAAAATTTATCTTCTCACAATCTGGAGGCTAGAAGTCCAAGATCAAGGTGTAGGCAAGAAGGTTTTCTCCTGAAGCCTTGGCTTGCAAACAGCTGCCTCTCACTGTGTCCTCACATGGCCTTTCCTGCCTATGTATGCATTCCTGAGGCCCCTGTCTGTGCTAATCTCCTCTTCTTATAGAGCTACCAGTCAGATTGGACTAGGGCCCACACTAATGGCCTTGATTTAATGGCATCATTTCTTTAAAGGCCCTGTCACCAAATACAATCACAATCCTAAGTATCGGGAGTTAGGATTCAACATACCAGTTTGGGGCAGAGGACACAATTCAGACCATCACAACCGCTAGGGGAATACCAGATTCCCAGGCAGGTTCAATCAGATGATATGAGACCCTATAGGAGGCTGTGCAGTAAATTAGGCCAGAGAGGAAGGTGGCCTGGAACAGGATGATGATGGAGAGCAATGGACGATTCCAGTAACCCAAGAAAGCCCCAAGCCCGGGAGCCCACCTCCAGGATCCTGAGCTAGGATCCTTGTTGGGTACACTTTCTTATTCCCAGCAACTGACACTGACTCGGAATAAGAAGGGTGTTATAGGTTGAATTGTGTCTCCTCCAAAAAAGATATATTTAAGTCCTAATCCCAGTACTTCAGAATGTGATCTTACTTAGAAATAAGTTTTTTACAGAAATAATCAAATGAGGTCATTAGGCTGAGTCCTAATCCACTATGAGTGCCATCCTTGTATGTAGTGAAGGAGCTAAGGAAATTTTACCACAAAAGATGACTATTTTGAATTAAAGGTCATTCAAGATCAGAAAGCATTGGAAGAGGTCTTTCTTCTATCTACCTAAAACCTGAGTAACCTGAGTGGGATTCAAAACAAGCTGCTGACTTGCTTTTCTGAATACTAACAGACCTGGCCCAAAATCATCATAATACCTGTGGCTCAGGTTAATTTACAAGTCAATCTGTCCCCCCACCGCCCATCTACACATCGCCCCTAGCAACCACTTGGCACCTATACCTCCTACATTCTCTCCCTCCTTTCTGAAAGACACCTATAAAGGTCTCTGATCATCGCTGAGACATTGTGTAATCATTCTGTGATTCTCCCCATGCACAAGGTATTTGGAAATAAACCTTTCTCTTATTAATCGGCCATAATTGCGAGTTGATCTTTCAGGGAACCAACCAAAGGGAAAGGGCAGGTTTTCCCGTGAGCCCTAAAGTAGTAAACAGGGGATTTGGACACAGGCGAACACACACAGAGGAAAGAAGATGGGAAGACACACTAGAGGAAGATGGCTGTCTAAGAGCCACGGGAGGCCTGAGGCTGCCGAAAACTGAGAGGCTCAAACAGTTCCTTCCCTCCTTCCCTCAGGGAGCTTGGCCCTGCTGACACCTTGATTTCAGACTTCTGGCTCCCGGAACTAGGAGAGAATAAATTTCTGTTGCTCTAAACCATCCAACCTGTGGAACCACTAGGAGGATACCGGTGGTATGTGGTGCTCACCCTAGCAAACTAATACCTGGGGTAGGCCAGGGTATGGAATTAACTAGGCGTGCCTCTCAATATAGTCTGGTGAGAGTTGGTAGATGAATAACCCAGTTCTCTCACTTTCTTCATTTGGAAAAACTCTGAGGTGTGTGTTCCATGCTGTTTCCTGGAGTTTGCCAGCAGCATTGAGCTCCAGTCTCCCGAGAAGTAGATGTCCTGATAATCCACTCCTTTTGCCTCCCTTCCCTTCCCTGTCTCGCTTCTCCACTTCCTGCCAGTTTCTGTACTTCCCAAATAAACAACTTGTACACAAATCTTTGTCTCCGTCTACTTCAGGGAGAAGTCAACCTGAGGCAGAAGTCCCCAGGGGCAGCTAGTTCCTGGTGTCCCTGCCAACACTCTCTACTAGATACACTGCTAGTCATGGAGAAGGCTGTGTCTGGCCAGCCTGGCTCTGAGGTGTTTCAGACAACCGATCATGAGATGTAGTGCATAAAAAGTTCATCTATCTAAAAGAAGACGAAAGAAATCCTCCTTTTACCCTCCACTTTCCCTTTCTCCATCCCAGTGCAACAGACTACTCAAACGCTGGGGAGGGGGAGATTTGCCAGCTGTCACCAAGGTAAGGAAAATGTGAAAGCAGTAAAGGATGTTCATTCATGCTTCTTAAGCCAGGTCACACTGTGCTCAGAATAAATTGTACAGGACATAATGAGAGATAAGTCATAGACTATTTCTCTTTAATTACTAGTAGGGGTAAGGTTGGGAATATAAAGCTGATAGGGCCAAATGGAGGGACTCACCCAAATAAAACCATCCCGCCCAAGAAAGAAAGTCCTGCCCAGGAAGGAAGGAACTGGCCAATTCCTGCCCCTCCCAAGTCTTATATTCCCATCCATCCTAACCCACATGGGGACTTCTTTTTCAGACCCAGCCCAGTCGCACCTGAGTGAAATAAAAGCCACATTGCCCTCACAGAACCTGACTCTGCTTCCTTTCATTCATGTCTCGGTTGGAGTCATCTCTCATTTTTGGTCCTTAACCTCACATTTAGGTGCCAAGAACCTGGACTGGGAAGAAGTCCCATTGGGTTGCCAAGATACACCCCATCAGACACACTCCCAACTAGATGGATTCTTGTTCTGATGAAACAAAGGGAAACGGGGGGGGGGGGGGGGGACCTCTGACCCCCGCGCCGAATTTATCCATTTAAAATTGTGGTGAGCATTTGTCAGACACACCTGTC
>CAUYQV010035568.1:0-12173 GCA_963574575.1 Galagoides demidoff | reverse complement strand
TTTCAATAAAACAATTTTTATTTCATTAATTTGCTGAATGATTCTTGTTTCAATTTCATTTGTTTTTAATTTAATTTTAGTTATTTCTTTTCTTCTGCTGGGTTTGGGGTTAGATTGTTCTTCCTTTTCCATTTCCTTAAGTTGCTTTATTAGGTTGTTGATGTTCTCTCTTTCTGTTTTTTGGATGTGGGCTTCTAATGCAGTACATTTCCCTCTTACAACTGCTTTTGCAGTATTCCACTGATTCTGGTAACTTTTAGTTTCATTATTGTTATGTTAGAGGAATTTAATAACTTCTTCCTTTACCTCCTTTTTGATCCAACTGTCATTCAGCATAAGATTGTTTAATTTCCATGCCTGTGTATGGGGATGAAAGTTTTTGTTGGAGTTGAATTCCACCTTTATTGCCATATGGTCTGAGAAGATACAAAGTATAATTTCAATTATTTTAATTTTGTTGAGGTTTGATTTATATCCTAGAATGTGATCTATTTTTGAGTATGTTCCATGAGCTGATGAAAGGAATGCATTCCTTAGCTCTGGAATGGTGTGTTTTGTGTATGTCTGTTAAACCCATTTGGTCTAGGGTCATATTTAAGTCCCTTGTATCTTTATTTAGTTTTTGTTCAGAGGGTCTGTCCAGAGTTGTCAGAGGGGTGTTTAAGACCCTAGATATTATGGTGTTATAGGATGTCATATTGCTCAGACTAATTAAGGTCTGTTTTATAGACCTGGGAGCATTTAAGTTAGGTATGTAATTATTTAGAATTGAAATATCTTCTTGTATTTTTCTGTTTACCAATATGAAGTGTCCATCCTTGTCTTTTTAGAGATTAGTTGCTTTAAATCCACTTGTATCTGAAAATAAGATTGTGACCCCTCCTTTCTTCTGATTTCCATTTGCCTGAAATATTGTTTTCTATCCCTTCATCCTGAGGCTGGGTGTTTCCTGCAGACAGTATATGGAGGCCTTGCACTTTTTTTTTTTTTTTTAAATTTAATCAGCCAACCTGTTCCTCTTTGGTGGGGAATTCAAGCCATTAACCTTAATTAAAAGAATTGATAAGTGTGGTAGAGTTCCAGCCATCTTATTTTGTTAAAGACCATTGCTTAGTTTCATCCTTTGTGCCACTGTGGAAGCTAGGTTTTGAGCTTTAGTTTCTGGGTGTTTCATTTGCTGGTGCTCCATTATGGTGGTTAGTGTGGAAAATAGGTCTAAATACTTCTTATAGAGCTGGTCTTGTTATGGTGAGTTTCCTTAATGTGTATATATCAGGAAAAGGTATCAATTCTCCATCAGTTTTGAAACTTAGGTTAGCAGGATGTCAAATTCTGGGTTTAAAATTATTTTGTTTAAGAAGGTTACAAGTCAGTGACCATTTTCTTTGGGGTTGAAAAGTTTCAGCTGAAAAGTCTGCTGTTACCCTGATGAATTTATTTTTGTAGGTCAGTTGGCATTTATTCTTGACTGCTTAAAGAATTTTCTCATTCTTCTTGACTTTGGACAGATTCATTACAATGTATCTTTGAAATGCTCTGTTTGCACTGAGGTGACCTGGGGTTCAATATCCTTCTAAAAGAAGTGCTTCAGAATCTGTAATGAAACTTCAGAAATTTTCATTGATGATATTCTCCAGTTGGGTTTCCATTTTCCATTCTTTGGGATCTTCTTCTTCCCCTTCTGGGATCCCTATTATTTGTGTGTTTGAATGCTTCATGAAGTCCCATAATTCTTTGAATCTTCTGCTTTCTTTTTCTTTTTCACTACCTCTTTAGCTACTGGGATTAGTTCACAAACTTGATCCTGTGGCTCTGAGATTCTTTCTTCTCCATAGTCTAATCTGTTATTGATACTTTCTACTGCGTCTTTAAGTCCCCTGATTGAATTCTTCATTTCCTTAAGCTCTGCCATATCCTTTCTACATTCTTTATATCTTTTATCCATTTTTTGGCTCTGTTTTTCATTTTATTATCAATTTCTTTCATTGCCTTTACCATCTATAGTTTAAATCCCCTCTCTGTCATTTCCACCAGTTCCTTATAGATGGAGTCCTCTATAGTAGCTCTCTCATGGTCTCTTGAGGGGGTGCTCTGTTTTGGTTTTTTATGTTGTCAGAATTTTTATGTTGGCTTCTCTTCATGTGTGTTCTTCTTATACACTTCCTTTCCCAACTTTTTCCTCTTATTGCCTCCTTCACTTTGAATTACCTTGTCCCAGAACTTAGATGTTGAAGTGGCCTTTTGATATATGGTCAAAAGGAAGATAAGGGTAAAGAAAAAGCAGAGAGAAATCAGAGAAAAAGAAATAAAGGACGACAAAGAAAACCAAGTGAGCTAAAGGAAAACTACTTTTAGAGACTTGCAAATATAGCTTAAAGACTGAGAAATTCTTTCAGATGACAGGTTTCCTTAACTTCCTTTTACAATTTCATCTCAACTTTTTTGTTTAAGCTTATTTAGAGGTACCTTTTCCCTGTCATTACTTTATCCAAAATATATTTAAGGGAAAAAATAGTAAGATAATCTGAGGCACTTCCTTAAGAAGTTTTTAAAAATTATATATAATTAAGGTGTACAACATGATCTTATAAAGTTTCAGAATGGTAGAGGAGTTCACATGTTTTGGTTACATAATTTTCTTTAGAGCCCCTAAAAAGCTTTTCTTGGAAAAAAAATCTCAAAAACAATACTATATATATATAAAATATATATACATATATATATGTACGTGGGTGTATATATATATACATATATGTATATATTTTTTGAGACAGAGTCTTACTCTGTCACCCTGGGTAGAGAGCTGTGGTGTCTTAGCTCACAGCAACTTCAAACTCTTGGGCTCAAGTGACCCTCTTGCCTCAGCCTCCTAAGAAGGTAGGACTACAGGCACCTCCCATGATGGCCTGGCTAGTTATTCTATTTTTAGCTGAGATGGGGTCTTGCTCTTGCTCAGGCTGATCTTGAACTCCTGAGGTCAAACAATCCATCTAGTCCTCATGTTGTACATTAAATCTCTAGATTTATTCTCCTATATATCTCTAACTTTTAATCCTTTGACCTACATCTCCAAATTTTCTTCCCACCCTGACTCCTGGTAAATGTCATTTTACTTTCTAATTCTATGTAGTTGGTTTTTATTTCCTTAGATTCCATGTAAGTGAGATAATGCAGCATTTTTCTTTCTGTGTCTGGCTTACTTTATTTAGCATAATGTTTTTCATTTTCATTCACATTGTGGTAAATTACAGGCTTTCCTTGTTAATGCCAAATAATAATTTCATTGTATATATACAACCATTCCTTAGTTAAGGACAGGGGTAGCCTATTTACAAATCTATATTATGGGATAGTAGTGTATTGAATACAGTAGGCAGTTGGAACACAATGGTAAATACTTATGTATCAAAACATAAAAGAGATAAACGGTAAAAAATACAATGTAAAAGATAAAAAATATTAGTACATCTACATAGGACACTTTCCATGAATGGAGCTTGCTAGACTGGAATTTGCTCTGGGTGAGTCAGTGTATGAGTGATAACTGACAGTAAAGGTTGGAATACTACTCTGTACTACTTAACTGTAGATTTTATAAATATTGTACATTTAGGCTACACTAAATTTATTTTTAAATTTTTCATTCTTTAATAATAAATTAACTTACCTTACTGTAATTTTTGACTTTATAAACTTTGAAATTCTTAAAAAATTTTTGACATTTTTATCATAACACTTAATTTAAAACAGCAACACATTATGTAGCTGTAGTGAAACATTTTCTTTATTTACTAATTGTGTAAAATTTTCTTTTATTTTAATTTTATTATTTTTACTTTTTAAAGTTTTTGTTAAAAACTAAAGCACAAACACACATTAGTGTAGGCCTATACAAGGTCAGGGTCAGTAATATTAATCTCTTCTACCCCTATGTTTTGTCCCATGGGTGCTAGTTTCTTTTATATATATTGTTGCTTCTAGTTCCCACAATACTGTTAGGGAGATTACTGTCTTATTTTTCCATTCTTTAAATGGGTAAATAAACTTAAGGAGGTTTATGACTGTTTGGATGTCACTCAGGAATTGAGTGACAGAGTGAAGATCGAAACCTTTGCATCCCAGCTACCACCATGGGGTACTGGTTCTCTATGCTGCCCATGGAGATTCTTATGAAACTGCCTTACTAATCTGCTGCTGTGGCCTTAGGGAATCATACTAATAACATAAGAGATAAGAGATATCTAATTAGAAAACATGTCTACAAATGCTAACATTGTACAATACACTCAAACTCCCTTTAAATCACCTCTGCCATTATTAGCATGGCTTTGGGAAGGTTAAGTGGGTGTGTGCTGATAGATACATATAGAGAAAAGTTAATACCACATTAGAGACATTGATACTAGACCTACATTTAGTTTATGAAACCACAGAAAAACCAAAGAGCAGAGTAAGGACCACAGTCAGATGTGAGGGACAATGTCATTATTATCCATCCAACCCTGTAAAATCCTGCCAATGAGGTCTTAATTTGCAATACAGCATAGTGGATAAAGACACAGGCTCTAGAGTCAGGTAATCTGGGTATAAATCTAATTTTTGTCATTAAGAGATGTGTGACATTAAGCCAATTGCTTATATTTACTGAGCCTTACTTTACTCATCTGTAAAATGGGAATAATGGTAGAGTCCTTATGAATTTATTGCTGTGAAAATTAAATGAGACAGTTCATAAAGAACTTTTAGGACAGTGGTTGGCACATATTCATGTGTTTCATAAATGTTGATGATGTTAAACAAAACCCAAGCTTAGTGACATAGTAGCCCCTCAAGACAATAGTTGAACATAAGCTATATCATCCTTATTTCCTTCAGAGGCACTGTTCCTTTTGATAGTTCTACTTTTGTTCTCTCCATCTGTTTAAAGATTGACCTGACATTAGTTATTTTGCTATGTAGAGATTCTTTTTTAGAAACTAGGTAGATTCTGTGCTATGCATAGGAACTCTTGTTTGTTTGAAGATGGGAGGATTGGTTGGGGGAGGAGAAGAGTAGGGAGGAGGAGGTGGAATCTTTCAGTCATAGTTCTAATGCCTAAGCATGGACTGTCCCATTTAACTCTCACTCACTCACCCTGGTCTTTGCTTTTTGCTTTAAGACACTCCGATGCTGGGGAGCACTGTCTTTTGTCTTCTACTCTCAGAGTTTCAGCTCACCTTGATTCAGTCCCTCTTACACATCTCCCCACCATTAACACTGCTTTTTCCGGGGAAGTGTGTGTGAGTGAGGAGATCCTTTTTTAAAAACTCAGAACCTTGGCTCGGCGCCTGTGGCTCAATCGGCTAAGGCGCCAGCCATGTACACCTAAGGTGGCGGGTTCGAATCCCCAGCCCGGGCCCGCCAAATAACAATGATGGCTGCAACCAAAAAATCGCCGGGCGTTGTGGCGGGCACCTGTGGTCCCAGCTACGTGGGAGGCGGAGGCAGGAGACTCGCTTGAGCCCAGGAGTTGGAGGTTGCTATGAGCTATGATGCCATGGCACTCTACCCAGGGGGATAGCTTGAGGCTCTGTCTAAAAAAAAAAAACAAAAAAACAAACTCAGAACCTTTAAAAAAACAAAGGTGTAAATAAGTAAGTCAGCTAAGGTAACTAAATGAGTGTAACTTAGAACTAAAATTTAGGTAGGTGGAAATTAGGACCTTTCAAAGTGTTAGTTTCTTTTCTTTGAAAAACAGAAACTTGAGGAAAGCTGCTCAGTGTTTGGAAGTCATCAGACTCCACATAAAGAGCCTTTTCAAAGCATATAGACTTTGACTACATGGTCCTCACCTATTCTTATGACTCTGCTCTTACCCGCCCCTTTCCTCACATTACTAAAAGAATAAGAGGTAGAAATGATGGTGTGTGTGTCTATGTGAGTGTATGTATGTTTATAGTTGTGTGTGTATTTTTTAAGTAAATATATCTAATTCTTTCTATAAATTAAATAATTCAAGTGATTTCTTTCCCTCTAAAATCTCTGAATAAATTTAGCTCTGTGTAACCAAGTTTTGCCCTGTCAGAGGCTTTTCTGTAGGAAGAATTAGTAGCAGCATTTCTTAATACCTTAAAATTATATTCTGAAATTGGTACCTGCAATATTTGGTATATTTAGATAATTTTTTTCTGTGACTACTATTGTGAGAGAAAAAAATTATTTGTCCTTTCACATTCATGACAATTCTGAGTATAGTCAACATGGGATTAAATAAAAGATTTCTAACAGCTCCAAAATTCCTGTTTATATGTGCTCTATGAAAAAGTTTCTTGAGGGAATTTTATTTGCTGATTCTTTGTCAATTTTATTTCTCTATGTATTATGTGGTGCATTACTGCCATTATTATTGTTTATCTCTACATCACCACTGAAGACCGTATTGCATTTTCTTTTGCTAGATTTTTTTCCTTTCTCCAGCATAAACAGCATCAAAATTTAAATATTTATGGTAGAGATCATTTTAAGATGATCTTAAAAAGATTGTTCTTTTTCTCCTAACCACTTCTAACAGGAGATATTACAAGAAAACAATATGAGAAACTTAAGATAATATTTGTCTTTATTGGTGTTTTCATGCTGTTTTCTAGTTGATTTATATCATTATTTAATGCCAAAATGTGAGACCTGATAAAATAATAATGCAAAATGCTGTATTCTTGCTTAGTTTTTATTGTATCAATTTGTATTGAAAATACATAAAATATTTAAAAAATAATAATGCAGAAATTAATTACGTCTGATGAACACTGGGGTGTTCCTCTTGACAGTCCTTGAATAACTGAATTTTGGTTCTGAGGAAAGTGTACTGCTACTTGGAAGAAATGAAAACTTGGTTTAAGAAAGACTAAAATATCAATTGCCACCCCTCACCCCCCAGTGTTTTCATTTTCTGCAAGAATCCCACAGAGTTCTTATGGGTTTGTCAAAGTGGTTGTTAGTAGCCAGAGATTAATCCTCAAGTGTTTATGGAAGACAATTTTCCATGTGCTTTTCATATGAATTACCTAATACAGTCTTCACACCAACACTGAAGTTAGAATTGAACTCACCTTGAAATGACAACCCATGAACTTGGCTAGTTAATAGCAGAACCACATTCCTGATTCTGAAATTTCTCCTACTAGGTAGTGGGGAGTGTGCTAAGTATTTTATGAATATTGTCTAGGAGTCTCACATTTATTCTGTAAAGTGACAATGCTGTGCTTATTGAGAGATGATCAGATGAAAAATTAATAAGGTCAAGAATTTTGCTTATATCATACAGTTTGTGGTATCAAGATTGAAATTAAGGCATGTCTGATTCTAAGACCTGCAGTAAATGTTATCCTCTATGGGAAGCCGAGATAGGTGAATTGCCTAAGCTCAGGAGTTCAAGACTAGCCTAAGCAAGAATGAGATCTTGTTTCTAAAACTAGCTGGGTGTTGTGGCAGGCATCTGTAGTCCCAGCTACTTAGGAAGCTGAGGCAAGAAGATTGATTTTGCCCAAGACTTTGAGGTTGCTGTGAGCTACAATGCCACTCTACCTAGAATGACAAAATGAGACTCTGTTCTAAATTAAAAAAAAAATAATAATCATGCTGCCTCAGTGCTTTTTCCACTGGCTTTCCAAATAAACCTCACATGTACCATCCATGTTAATTCTTTCATCAGCCATTATATACCAACATTACTCAGATCAACATTTCAGAATTATTAAAGGGATGTGAGATAGCCTTTATTCTTTCATATAGGTTAAAAAGGTATCAGACTTGAGATCTTTTGGAATTCTTCTTTTTACCTATTAAAAAAATACCAAAGAGGTAAAGTCTCCATCTTTCTTTATGGCTGCATAGTATTCCATGGTGTACATATACCACAGTTTATTGATCCATTTGTGGGTTGATAGGTACTTGGGCTTCTTCTTTGACCTAGCAATTATGAATTGGGCTGCAATTAACATTCTGATACAAATATCTTTATTGTAGTGTGATTTTTGGTCTTCTGGATATATACCTGGTAGAGGAATTATAGGATCAAATGACAGGTCTATTTTTAGTTCTCTAAGTGTTCTCCAGATGTCTTTCCAAAAGGAACGTATTAGTTTGCAATCCCATCAACAGTGTAGAAATGTTCCCTTTTCTCCACAACCATGCCAGCATCTGTGATTTTATGATATGGGCGAATCTTACTGGTATTAAATTCTATCTCAAAGTAGTTTTGATTTGCATTTCTCTGATGATTAAGGATGGTGAGTATTTTTTCATATATCTGTAGGCCATGTGCTTCAGAAAAGTTTCTCTTCGAGTCCCTTGCCCACCCTGAGAAGGAATGACTTGTTCTCTTCTTACTAATACATTTGAGTTCTCTGTGGATTCTGGTTATTAAACTTTTGTCAGAGATATAACCTGTAAATATATTCTCCCATTCTGAGGGCTGTCTTCTTCCTTTATTTACTGTATTCTTGGCTGTGCAAAAGCTTTTTAATTTGATAAGGTCCCAGTTATGTATTTTTGTGTTGCTTCAAATGCCCCGAGAATTCTCCTCATAAAATTTTCTCCCAGTCTGATTTCTTCAAGTGTTTCCCCTACACTTTCTTCTAGTAGTTTTATAGTTTCATGACTTAAGTTTAAATCTTTAATCCAGTGAGAGTCAATTTTAGTTAGTGGTGAAAGGTGTGGATCCAGTTTCAGTCTTCTACAGGTCATCAGCCAGTTCGCCCAGCACTATTTGCTAAACAGGGAGTCTTTCCCCCACTCAATGTTTTTAATTGGCTTATCAAAGATCAAATAACAGTAAGTAGTGGGGTTCATCTCTTGGTTCACTATTCTGTTCCATACATCTACTTCCCTGATTTTGTGCCAATACCATGCTGTTTTGATCATGTTTACATGGATGGAGCTGGAAAATAGTCTTCTTAGCAAGGTATCTCAAGAATGGAAGAAAAAGTATCCAATGTACTCAGCCCTACTATGAAAGCTATAACCCAATTTTAGCCCAAGAATATGGGTAAAGGGGAGAGGGAGGGGAGGGGAAGGGGGGGATTGGTGGAGGGAGGGTGATCGGTGGGATCACGCCTATGGTGCATCCTATAAGGGTACATGTGAATCTGTCTAAATGTAGAATATGAATGTTTTAACACAATAACTAAGCAAATGACATGAAGGCTATGTTAACCAATTGGATGAAAGTATTTCAAATTGTATATAGAAACAGCACACTGTACCCCATGATAGTATTAATGTACACAGCTATGATTTAATAATTAAAAAAAAATACCAAAGAAGTCCTTTCAAGATCTATGTAGTAAGGCATCTTAGTGAGCATTTATAATGGTACATTTTCTTAGCTAATACAAAAGAAACAGATTTAAGCTGCGAAAAGAGAATCCAAATTAGTAATTACCAGCATTTATCCTACTACTACAGGATACAGGTTAGGGACCATGAAAGGCTGCATAAAGAAGGCTAGATAAAATCCTTTGTCATTAATGGTGACAATTTATAATACAGTTGAAAAAACCAAATCTATATGTGTGTTCACTATATGAAAAAATCTATATGTGTGGTATCATATACCACAATAGAAATCCTGCTCTTATTTGGGCATTTTGTAATTGCTGTCTCCTTTCTGGAATCCTAGCTCCATAATTGAATTGTATATCTATAATTAGATAATTTTAAATAAAAAAATCTCTACTTCCAGTCAAAATAGAGTAACAGGCATCAGATTTACCCTATCATTTGATACCAAGTAAACGAGATAAAATATTTGAAACAAGAGAGGACAATGATCCTTGAGAGACAGGAAACAAATAAGGTGAGCTCTGCAAATTTTCTAGCTAACTGCATGAAGAGAGTTTCCAGGCCATGGCTCAAAAAAAGAAGAACTCAGGCTGTAACTGGAAAATGAATTGAGGAGATGGAGCCATTAGTCTGGGGAGACCAAGGCTACTTGAGCTCACAGGACAGAGTGCTTGAGAAAGAACCCAGAGATCTGTAGAGTCTCTTGAGTATTCAGCCGAGTGCTGATCATTATATGTATGGGAGAAATATACCTGCACTTGAGGAAAGATCTATCTGAAAGTATTATAGAAAAGAATGCCTGAAGCCCACCCAAGGGTATATTAGGGTCTCCTACCACCAGTCAGACTAGAAAACATTATAATTCATAGGGCATTGGGTACATTATTCAGAAGGGATTTATCTCAGTAGTGGGGATTAATTAGCCCTACATTAAACAAAGCTCTGATCCCAACTAATAAATATTAAAAGTAAGGCCTGAAAAGATCAGACTATTTTTAGGTGACTTAACTGCATCCCAGAGCAAATTCCAAGAGTACTTAATATCTATAGAAATAAAAAAAATCCAGCATTTAGTCTAGTCAAATTTATAATGACTGACACCTAATTAAAAATCACCAAGCATGGAAAGAAGTGGAAAAATATGACCATTATTGAGGGGAAAAAGTCAATAAATCAAAACAAACTAAGAACTCACATACATGTTATAATACAGACAAGGGACATTACAATAATTTTTATAACTGCATTTCATATTTTCAAAAGGTTAAGTAGGGACACAGAATATATTAAGAAGGGATTGAAACTGAACTTCTGGAGACAAAAACTATAGTGTGTAAGGATAAAAACATGCTGGATTGGATTAATCCAGATGAGGCATTGCAAAAGAAAAATTGGTGAGAACATAAATTTGAAATTATACAAAAAGAAGCTCAAAGATAAAAAGTAGTTTTAAAAAATAAAATGAGTATTCCCAAATAGAGACAAATGTAATAGAAGAAATATTTGAAGAAATAATGGCTGATTTTTTTTCAAATTTGATAAAAACTATATACCCATCAATCCAACAAGCCTAACAAAACCCAAGCATGAGAAACATGCATGAAGAAAATTACATTAATATACACCATAACAAAATTGCTCAAAATGCAGAATAGAATGATAATGAAAAACCCTTAAAATCACCCAGAGAAAAACAATTCTAGGGTATACAGAGAAAGATAAATAAACATAACATCAATGTTCTCTTAAGAAATAATGCAAATAAAAGCACAGTGGATTTGATGTGCATTTCTCTGATGATTAAAGATGATAAGCATTTTTTCTTGTGTCTGTAGACCATGCATCTATCTTCTCAGAGAAGCTTCTGTTCAGGTCTCTTGCCCATAGTGAAATGGGATCACTTGTTCTATTCTTAACAAGTTTGAGTTCTCTGTGGATTCTGGTTATCAGACCTCTGTCAGAAACGTAACCTGCAAATACCCTCTCCCATACTGAGAGCAGTCTTCTTGCTTTATTTACTGTGTTCTTGGCAGTACAAAAGCTTTTTAGTTTGATCAGATCTCAATAATGTATTTTTGGCATTACTTCAATTGCCCTGGGGGTTCTCCTCATAAAGTTTTATCCCAGGCCAATTTTTTCAAGTATTTCCCCTGCATTCTTTCCAAGAATCTTTATGGTTTCACGTCTTAGGTTTAAGTCCTTTATCCAGTGAGAGTCAATTTTTGTTAGAGGTAAAAGGTGTGGGTCTAGTTTCAGTCTTCTACAAGTCACTAGCCAATTCACAAAGCACCATTTATTAAATAGGGAGTCTTTCCCCCAATTTAAGTTTTTGATAGGCTTGTCGAAGATCAAATGATGATAAGTGTTTGGATTCATCTCTTGGTTCTCAATTCTGTTCCATACATCTACCTCTCTGTTTTTATGCCAATACCATGCTGTTTTGATCACTATAGATTTATACTATAGTCTGAAGTCTGGTAGCGTAATTCCACCTGATTTGTTTAATGTCTTGGCTATTTGAGGTTTTTTCTGTTTTCCATATAAAATGAATTACTAGTTTTTCCAGATCTTTAAAGTATGACAGAGGTGCTTTAATAGGGATTGCATTAAATTTGTAGATTGCTTTGGGTAGCATGGACATTTTAACAATGTTGATTCTTCCCAGCCACGATCATGGTATGTTTTTCCATTTGTTGACATCTTCGACTATTTCTTTTCTCAGAGTTTCATAGTTCTCTTTATAGAGATCTTTTACATCCTTTGTTAGGTACACTCCCAGATATTTCATTTTCTTTGGCACTACTGTAAAGGGAATAGAGTCCATGACTGTTTTTTCAGCTTGACTATTGTTG